>DWPV01000299.1:0-32305 GCA_018251915.1 Urbanus proteus proteus | reverse complement strand
AAGCGCCATTTAGAAAAAAATTGACCCTGAAATGAAAATTGTCGTAGTGTGCGATTTTTTTGCTCTCGAGTGTAGTTGCTCAAGTTGTTCAAATGTTGACGACCCGCGTGTCGAAACGGTTACCACACCGATCTGACGCGCAATGGGTACCGGGTTTGATTCCCGCCCAGACAGACATCTAAATGATGAATTTAGATTTCTGTTCTGGGTCTGGGTGTTTGTGTATTCGTGTGTGTGTGTCCATGGCACCCACAACACAGAAGAAAATTCTACTGTGGGGCTATGAGTGTAGAAAGCATTTTAAGGGTTTTTCAAGGTTTTTTAAAGTTGTAACATATAGATTTATATATGTATTTGACTAATCGTGTTTTCTTATATATTTATTTTTGAAAGAGGGCCATAGAACAGAAGTTTTTGCCCGAGACTTCGTTGGCGCATACCCTGTTAGAAAATATTTGAAACACTTGTTCCCTACTAGTTATATCATTTCACTTGTATATGTAGGAGAATAATAATAGTATTATTAGGTAATTTCTGGAAATTACTGGAATGACTTATATACCTCGCGGTAACAGATAGCGGCATATTAGGTGAGTTTCGACTATTGTGATTTAACCCTGCTACTGTAATTAACTCTACACCAGTTCTACGAATCCCGTTATTTTGAGTCAATACAACATTAAGATGGTTTGCTTTACTCAGGTTTTGATAGTAACTACCTTACCTTAGCTCGGAGTGTTTATTTAGGGCTAGCCGTTGTTCCCGGGTTTGTTGAGCACACCGAGAGTAAGTTAATAGTCCCAAAATATGCTATTGTTTCATGCAAAAGTATTAACCGTTTCCTACTAGGTATAGTTTGAAGTGTACGTTGTTATTCAACAATTAATAAAAATTTAAAATAATACATTAATATTTTAGGTTATTCATATAAAATGAAATAAGGAAATGTCAAATCATTGTACCGACATAGAATAGGTAAGTATCTAACTAAATACCTTCTTTGTTCATTCGTCATACCATACCAATACACAACCGTTGTAAGAAAATCAACGAATTGTCGAATATACGAAACGAAATCTTACTAAAGACAAAGTTTACACGGTTCTCAATCTTATATTCCCCACATGAATACCAAATGTCGGCACCCGTTGTACGGTACAAAGTTTTTAAATAAAATTGAAAAAGTCTGGAATTGACGATATTAGAGCGGCCACGAAAACGATACTTTTCAAGTGTTATCATAATAATAAACTTAGTTTTGTCCCAATGTATGGCAATGGTCCCCTCTCAATTTAAATAAAGATTTGCCCGCGGCTTCACACACCATAAATTACACATAAACCTTTCTCTTGAATCATCTATTAAAAAACCGCAACAAAATCTGTTGCGTTTTAAAGATCTAAGCATTTTTAGGGACAGACAGCGGAACACGACTTTTTTTTATAATATGTAGTGATAATCCAACTATTAAAACAGCACCTTTGAGATTTTTTAATGATATTATTTCGTTACGTTTAAAAAAGTGATGTTTAGGTATTAAATTATTCATTCATATTCGCCCGTAGTTTCCAATAAACAAGTGCGATTCGAACTGGAGGACCTTAGTATAAGATGCTCATTTTCAGACCCCCAGGCTATCATAGTACATTTAGAATATTTTTAATTAAAACTCATTGATTCACAAGTTTGTACTACTTGCGCTTTGTTTCTTGTTTCGCTGCGGGCATATTATTTTCTACAGCGGGTTAATTAAAACATAGGACCGCGTTACAATACGGAGTACGATTTAAATCTTTCCGGCCAGTGTATGTAATTTCGCCTACGATGTTGCACAAGAAGGGATATAGTAGAGTAGAAGCACCTATTTCTGCCTTATAATAGCAGTGTTCAGGACAGCTGTGTTCTGGTCTGAAGGGTGTGGTTAGGGAGATATACTTATCCGAGGCGTTCCATCTCAGTCCTCAGGGGTAGCAACGCATCTGTGGTCAACCTCAGGTAGGACCTTGATCTTATCTGGGGTTGATTACAGATGTCCATGGGCGGCAGTTGCCACTTACCATCAGGTGGACTGCATGCTCGTTTGCTACTTCGATCATATAAAAAAAAAACTTTGCTACTCTTACTCAATTCATTTATGAACGTTTAAAGGAGGTAGTACTCTTAGTGGTTCGACTCCTGCGGTTTCACCGTTATGTATATTTCTAAGCCTAAGCAGCAGTATAAAGCGCTGCTGTGTTCTTGTTTGAAAGTTGTGGTAAGGACATGCTTAGCCGAGGCGTTTCAACTTAATCTGGGGTATCAACGCATGGCCGACCTCAGGTAGAATTATCAGATCTGATATATCTGAGTTTGATCACTGATGTCTATAGGCCGTAGTGTCCACTTAAGTACTTCTATCCTATAAAAGAGAACAACGAAGAACACATACCCGTCATCTAGGTGTTTGAAGTTTGTTAATGTTTGCAGGTGGAGGGTGAAAGGCGCGAGGCGCGCGGCGGGTGATGCCGGTGCGCAAGGGGCTGCTGGCGCCCCAGAACACCTTCCTCGACACCATCGCCACTCGCTTCGATGGCACACGTAAGTATTTTATTTAAAAGTTGTATAAGTTTTGCTTTGATTATCGGAGACAGTATCGCCCCACACCTTACAGCAGCAGTGTTAATACTGCTACTAATAATCTGTTACGAATAGTGCTACTGTACATTTTTCTGATTAGTTATGGTACGGATGACATACTTACTATAGGCATCCCAACTAAATCTTTAGGGTAGTAATGCATGCGAGGCTGATCTCATGACTTTAATCTTATCTGATATTGTCAGATGGACTCATAATCATTTACTGCTTCTGCTTGTATTATAAAAAATACAAGCAAGCCGACTAATTTATAATACTTTATTAGTTTTGTAAAATACAGAAATTAATTATAAAACCAATCCGTAAGCATAATGGTCACTAGTGTACCTAAAATATGTTTTGGAGAGGTATACGATATACGAAAAACGATTAATTTAATAATACATTTCTGAATTTACGTGCTTCTAAATGCAACTCGGCTGTATAAAGATATTTTAAAATGTAAGGAAAGGTGAAAAATAACGCGAAAGAAAAATGAACAAGTGCTGTTGCATATCCACAGAACTACCTACGTATATTTCGCTTTCTAATTAACTTATGCAGTTTTATATTTCATTACATTGTTTATTTAAAAACGGTATATAAAAACTGGTCCGAGGCAACCATATAATATTTAAGTTGTAATAACAAAATTAGACGACATACATATTTAATTAGGTAAAGACGCTCTATGCTCTACGGCTCTACGCTCTGTTACGCGGCCTTCTGCTGGTGTGTTTTTAAAAAACTACTTTTACCACTACACACTTCACTTTATTTCAGAACTAAAGAATTACACTTTTTATGTTATGAAATTCCGGAGTCTATACGCGACGGCTTCTGATGTCTAACTGACTTGAAATTAACATAAAATAATAGTTGTGGTTATAAGCCTGAAAATGGAATACTGTTAGAATTATAAACTGCTGACTTGATGGAAAGGACATCGACGTATGGATTCTGTTGACTGTGCATGTTATACGTGGGAAATAAGGCTGTAACAGCTCAAAACTGTCTGACAAAACACATTACAAAGTTTTATTTTATGATTAAAATACCCAACAAGTTTATTTTTAACTGAATTTCATCAACCACTGAGCATAATAAACACAAAGTTAACATAATCGTCGCAGTTCTTATTATAATGTTAGACATTATACAAAAGTTGAATATTATTCATAAAGCGAAATAAAGAACTTAAAAAACCTCGAGCAACTTTATGTAAATTACAACAACTTATAAACAAGAACGATAAATCCCCAAAAAATAATATTGTTATTTTAACCTTATAAAGTACCGCACTTTCGTAATAATTTTTTGTTCATTATTTTAACGACATTCAGGGCTTATTTTAATAGACACTAAAAGCACACTTAATATTCTTTTAAATAACTCAGCAGTTATTGCAGTTAAGCTGACCGAGGCAACATAATTATTTTATCGTTATCAGAGTATTTGAAGGTATTTGAAAGGTTATAGAATCAATGTTTTTGTACAGGAGATTTTCCACTACTAAATCTAACGTGTAGCAACGTATGCTTATCGATGTTAGGGCGTAAACTGGCTAATAATATGTAAGGTGACATTATTCTCAAAATGGCAACGCATCTGCATTCGTCTTCAGATAGAACCTGTTCCACATGAAGTTGGATACGAGCTGGTAGAATTTATATACCATTGAGGATTTATGCATAATATGCATATGTTTAGGTACCTTCATGTTTAATATGGATAATATTATGTATTATCCGTACGAGCGTTGAACTTAGATCATATGATAAAAGTAAGCTAACTTAAAGTTAAACAACGGTTTAAATACCTTGTCCAAGTTTGAATTCGGAAATATAAACATAAGTAAACTCGTTTTAATTATAGATACGAACCATAAATATCTAATGTGTAATTTTAATGTGGAATGTAATACTTTCTAATTAATACGAGAACTACAAAAGATTACACAAATTTCTTCACCAATCTACATGTGAGTATTTAGGTTCCGAAAAGCGTTTATTACACGACGCTTATTGAAAAACTTTTCTTGTGGGAAATTCAACAAATAATCCCGATTTTCCTTTAACAAAACAAAGGGCCGAATAATTTCCCTCTGAGACTGTTAAGTTTAATTCAAAAGTTTCTGTAGGAAGTGAAGTTCCATTATAGATTAATTGCAGTTGTCTGAGAGTTTTGAAGAACGGTTTCAAAATATTGAAAATACTTTCAATGGAGGTAATCAAAAGATCACGGCTTTGAGTGGTACCGAGTACCGACCCTACGCTATTCAGAAGCAAAATAAAGTCTCTCCAAAAATGCTGTATTGTGCTCGAGCGAACATCTTTCTACATATAACGGAGAAATACTGCTGAACTGAAGAAATAAGGTATTTTAAAAAGTTAAGCACTTACAGGAGAATTCATTGAGTGAGTTTTATAATTGAAGCACATAAATGAGAGTGTATAGTCTGAGTATGTATTTATATTTTTAAGTGAGCCCAATTATCCACTCATAATGAAAAGTATTAACATTGAACATACAAGTGTACAAAGGTTAAAATCTTTTTATAAGCTTTTATTTGACTTGCCCTTTTAATTCGTTGATATGTAAGGGGAAAATTTGCAACAAATTTTTAAACCAGGGGAAAATTCACCAAAGAAATAGCCAGTTGCTTTTTCAATTATTTTGATAACACATAAACTCGTTAACGCAAAAGTTTTTTTACGAGAAAACTAGAGGAGTTAACTTCTGTAATGGCGCTGAAATTATTTTTACACGTCTGATGTAAATGACAATGGCTAAAGTGGCATTATTGAAAATCCAATATGGCGGGCGCCCCAAGATGGTGGACCAATTATATAATCTTTATGCATCCCCATGATATTTATAAACGTCAAATGAAAGAGTTTACTGAGATGAATACAAAAAAATTCTTAAGTTATTAGTTTTATGTATTAACTTATTTAAATAAGATAATTTACAGATTGTGTACTGTAGGTAATATCCCTGATACTCCGTGAACATGAAAAAGTTTGAATGAAAAATAAATGTATACAAAATAGCACCTTCTGAGTGAATCGAGCGAGCTTACAGAAAGCTGTGCATCGAAGCATACATTGCTTTGTCGAACTAACAAATACTTACCTACTTACGTCTATACAAATATATTCTCTACAAATCTTTTTTTCGTAGGAATTCATATCAACAAAACTTATGACACAGCAGAATAAGCAGCAGGAAAAGCTATGTCTTTTTTATGGACCACCTGATGGTAAGTGTTCGATGCCAGTCACCTATGTGAGGTCGGCTACAGACACGTTTCTATTACTAACACTAAATTGGAACGCTTCGCCATCCGGCCGAAGCTTTCTTCCATAAACCCAGAATACACGCAGAAATAGGTGTGACATATTAATTACGTGGGGCCTAAAGAGTCAAAAACCATAAAGCATTCTACATAATTACGAAACATAACATATTCTAGCTTAACAAATAAGCTTCATAAAATATTTCGAGCGTCTTACATCGGGACATATATGTATAAGCTATTCTTATATATAAACCAGTCCTTTGTAACGGATATCTCAACAGTACGAAAACAATGAATCTGTGATGTCGCGAGCTTCCTGTAACGTCAAACAGTTACGACGTGTTTTCACAGCCAATTTGGCGAATTTCAAACAATCTTTGCGCTGTAATATTACAACAATTTAAAATTACTTTATAATTGTATCATTTTGATAATTATTACTTGTGTTTATTGTTTTGTAGGCTTTTATAGTCCGCTGTTCGACAAAGGATATTAGTTTACAGCGGACAGTCCTTAACCCTCTGAATTGACTTTTCAGTTATCTTCAATACGTCGTTAGCCCACTACGTTTAAAGTAGTTTTAAGCTCCTATCGCCAATGTCGACTTTAGGGAGGGGGGAATCAGACGGATGCCCGGGTCCATGGGACCAAGGGGCGCCATGAGCGCCAACGCATGTCTAAAAAAACGGGATATCATCTACTTTATGGGGCTTTTCAATGAGCCAAATGTTTAACTGGCCCGTGGCACACAAATGTTTGACTAGCTTGGGACGCCAAATATGTAACTTGCCCGGGGCGCCTAGATGGCTAAGGCCGGCCTTGCCTATCACTTTGCCGTGGTTTCTACCCAATGCCATAAAACCTTGCTAATTCTAAAGCTAGAAAAAAAGAAGAAAAAAAATTGATAAAACTATTTTACGGGTCGGCTTTAGAGTTAACACAACACAACACAACAATTTCACACTTAATAACAACTGTTGAGCTGTGCTGTGTTCTGGTTGGATGGATAGTTCTAGACGGATGTGGTAGGAGAGACAATTAACTAAGTAACAGAAAATCTGTTTCCCATGTTAGATCTTCAATCTTAGCAGGGTCCATAGGCGATGGTAACCACGTAACCTCAGATGAACTGCATACAAACGTGCATGGAGCTACTTCTACATAATTTATTGTACTTACTCCTGGAAAACGAAGGCAAATGACTAGGTTGCATTGCAAGAACTACAATTTACGCCCATGTGACTTTATGAAGTTAGTGCTTGTAGAGTTAGGGTGTGTCGAAATAGCATATTGGCTAATACATGAGATCTGATAACTTTTTGATAGTGCGGGCCATGATATTGTCTCGGAAACATTGGCTTCTATTATTACATTTATGTTTTTGATGAGATTACTGTTACAACACCAGCCTACAGCCAGTGCAGTACAGATTCAATTTATGAACAAAACCCTCGACTAACTTAGACATTCAACCACAAATAATTGAATGTGTTGTTCACCATAATTACACTAACCGCTACGTAATTGTACAGTAACTAGAAGTTCAAGTTAAAATAGGTCAGCTGCAAATATAACTCAGTAACGCTTTCTCCAATAACGGTTTATACTCATAGCTCCACTAGGATTCGCCTGTATCGAATATATAAAGATGAACACACAAATACCCAGATAGAAGATATTTCATCATTTCGATATTTGTCTCACTGGGGATTAAACCCGGAACCAAGTGCATGTTGAACCCTCACGGTGACTGCTCTAGCACGAAAATCTTCATAATACTCTGCTTTATAAACAGTTCCAAACGGCCCAACTGTTACTATTTATCTAGCATTTCTCTGACACCTTGCAACGACTTGAACGTGCAGTTATAATTAGCGGTCGGTATTGGCGCCATAATTAGTTCATAACTGCAACCTTTGACCGCCTCGAGACGTTTCCTCTTCCAGCGATGAAACTGTTTACGGTAATAATTTCCTTATTAAACGACTTTTCTTTTTATAAGTGTCGCAGCTGTCGATAAAATAAGTTTATTCAAGTTAGGTATAGGAACGTGAAGACTAAACGCCTTTTTTTCTTTTTGTAGGTAAGTACAGCCTTGCTCTTTCATCTGACATTGCACACATGGTTTTTAAATTTTAGCAAAGGAACCTTATTTTTTTTTAAGGAAAGATTGATGAAATAAAATCATCATCATGTTTTTGAACATTTTTTCAAAGCTAATTAATTCGTATTTAATTCATGATATTACATCTTGGAGATAGTCAAAAAATTAAAACCAATGTTCTACATATCACGCTAATTGAAAATGAGAATTTTCGAAGTGTCAAACATTCATATTATTTACTCTCGTCGTAAAATACCGCTGAATATCTGTTACCAAATACATTCATAAAAGAAATGCATACATAAGCCATTAAAATTACGTTATGGTGCGTGCGAAGAAGCATATTTGCAAATAATATCGAGGCCAATTGGCGTCAGTTTCAATTAACCGCCTGTTATTTCGAATGCGCCGTGGATCGACGGCGCATTGACCGAACCATCAGTAAAATTAGCCACAGATTCGCGAGTGTGCACCGGTATTGCAGTCATGAACGCGATAAAGTTATTTCTAGTCTTAAATGAGACGTCACCGCACTATACCACTGCTGGGCTGTCTTCTCCAAAGGGAAAGGGCTTAGGCCAGTGATGGCAAGGGGATAATAGGCACAAGTTCGGAACTCTGCAATGATGTAGGGAATTGAGTCCGTCTTAGACCTTAAATGGAGGTGGAAATTTCAGAGAGTGGTTCTACTCGTAAGACCTCCAAAATCGAACATCTCATACTTAAGTAGGTACATCTTTAACCTACTCCAGCCTAGTTTTCACTCTTCTTTAAAAACCTTTTTTTCATAAGTAATTCTCAGGCATGCAGATTTTATTACGAAGTATTCCTCAATCATTAAGAATAGGGATAAATAACCACTAAATGCGTTCATGTCTTTGAATTCTGTAATTGAAATTTGAACACCGTTTCTCAAAATAAGTAGATTAATTTTAAACCTTTAATCTATCACTCGTTTAAATACGTATAAGTAAAAACCTTTTGTTATACTCTTCAATACAGTAATGCATTGTTATCCAAATGGCAGGCAATATTATCAAGACTTCTCTTGATTATACAATTACCTAAATGATCAATTCTTTGATCTAGTAACATGCGTTTCTGTAGTGTGTCATTCTCGTGTTTAAGTAAATCCCCGCCAAAAAATAAAGTATTATACAAAATAATTTTAATTTAAATTAGAGTCAGTGACTTCAAAGTAACTGTAATTTCCTAAAATCGCTTAAATTTTCTTGAAACAGTGAAATCATGTCAGCAATTGGAATGTCTATCTGTAAGAGCTGTAATGGCTGAATATTTTTACATGAGGATAAGATGGGATATTGCAGGTAATGATGCATCTTGAACTTACCTAGGAATAGAATCAGGAACTCATTAACTACGCAAGAGATGTAGAAATTGAAAGCTGTCCCAGCGTTAAAAGTTTGAGGTTTTATATTTAAAACATGATTTGCAAACGAGTTGGATCTGTTTTCTACTTCTATAATATATGCTTAAGGGTCCAGCCTTGCGGCTATGCGACCACATTAGAGGCTCCTTTCCGAATAGATTAACCACAAACCCATTTACGAGAATATACGATGAAACCAACAAAATACTCGATACCACAAGTTTCAGAGGTTATTTATTAGAGGATAGTTTTCAAACTTGTTACATACAAATTTTCATTACATACTGTAGAAGATGAAAGGTTGTTCATTACAATCATTAGATTAACTTCGTATTTAATACATACATGCTACATATGTAGGTAGGTAGAACAGATAGTTCGACCGGGTAGGTACCACGGCTACACATATTTCTAGCGTAAAGCAATTCTTACGTTGACTTCAGTTAAACCCCTAGCCGAAATTAAGTTTTTTACCGATGTCCCTGGCCGACAATGACCATCAGATAGACTGCAAGCTTATTTGTTACTTCAATTTTGTGAAAACATCACCACTTTTGATGCCTTATACCTACTACTCTTTTTGATTCAGAATCGAATCACAAAACTGTTATTTATCAAATTATATTTCAATCTTCACTAGCTATATGCCACATTTTAATTTAGCGCCATTGTTGCTATTGATTATATTTGCAGTAAATCATCAAATTATAGTTATGTGTATAGTAAATAGAAAACTTCCTACTAGAAACTTTTCGAACATTTTCTCAAAGCTTTGAATGTAGCTGAAGTAAACAAGCCGAGCTGTGAGAACTTTACTTAACTATCCGATCTTTCTGACAGTAGATAAATCTGCAAAACTATACCTGCTTATTACGGCAGAGATGAGAATTCCACTGAAGTAAAGTCGACGGTTATATCAAAGAATCCTGGTATCATCAAAGTTGTAAGTTTTGTTAAATAACGCTTCGGCAAGAAATTCACCATACGTCGCTGTTAACGTCATACTCAACAGTAAGTCATCAAGTCATTCACAAGGCAGTATCAGTCTACAACTGGCTGAGCATAATAATATAACATAACGATATTACTTGAATCATAAGCAAACATGAAACAACTAAAAATGTGAGCAAAAAGATCCGAAGTAATGTAATTTTCCCTATTCTTTACCGTTTTCTGCAGATATTTTCTCCAGAATAAGAATAAGCGGTTCACGCGGTGAATAGCCTTGATCTTATAAAGGAAGTCCTATTTTTAGAAACTTATGTGAAGTGAAAAGAATCGCGTGCTTACTTTGTGGCGACTGCCAGGAATTGTTCCCGCCAACGAAAACACTATAAATTTAAGGCGACCGCTAGCACAGTCTGCTCAACAAAGGAAAGAACGGTAAATAAACTTGCAATTCTTACAATACTGCGTGTGTTTAGCCGACCGTTCAATGGCATAAGATTCTTTTCAATTCTTCCTATGTCGTCTAGCAAACATATTTTTATTTGAACAATCATTTTTCGCTCTTTATATCTGTTTGGCTCCTATGACATATGAAATTGTAGCTTTCGCAGATAAATATTAGACCACGTATGACAAATTTTATTTATTATTTTATACAAGTTGGCTACGAATAGTCGAACATGTATACCAGATGGTAAGTAACAACTGCCATCCGTGGATATCAATAATAAATAAAAATAATCACTATAATATAAGAGAAGAGTCCTGCCTGAGTTGCGTTGAGCCCTTAATTATGTTTGAAGGTCTTAAAACCTTACCTTACAACGTTACAACCTTACCCTTCAAATCAGAACTAAGCAGCACTGTGCAAAGTGTGCAAGTTGGATAACCTTGTTAAAGGCAAAAATATGATTTGCGTCTTGAGTCGTATCACCAAGGGCTCTGCCACCTTAAGTAGTAGTAATGAAATGAAAAGAAGTAAAAATACTACTTTTCATTCCATTACTACTACCACTGCTACATATTTGGCATACGTACCAATCAATCAAGTTGGACTATGTCAAGGGAATATTATGTAAGACAGAGTGTAATTTTAATATATCGAGTTCATTTTCGACTTTATGAAGTAGGTATACCTATCATTTGTTTATTAGACCAATAATATACCTCATATTTAGTAAATTCATTGTATACTCAAGATTTGAAAACAACACACTTTTGTACATATACCTAATATATTTTTGTTTATAACATTGGTGATATAAAAAATAGAATACTATTTTAAGGCACTCGTATCTTCGATCATTTGAAATTTAAATTATCTGTAAAACAAAATTCGACTCTAGTCTTGAATTAGAGGTGAAAATTATAACCTTAACATTCATTAACAGCTAATAAAATTATATTCTAAGATCACATTAATTACAATTAAAGTAGCCTATTAATTATAATAATACCAAACATATTAGGTGTGTGAAGTTTCATGGAAATTAATAGCTACGGTTTATTACATTAATTCATTAAACTAAACACGTTACTGATATGAAATGGTTTTAATTACATCAACATAATTCAATGTGCCTACAATAACTGCGTATATATTTTACAATGATGAAAAGATGGCGGCCAAAGCTTAGAAGCACTCAACGCCTTACCTACACAACTCTAGGAGTACAAATAAATTGTATTTGTCTTTGTACCTTAATTAAATCTACCGTACCATTGTCTGACGAAGTTTGTGACGAGTTAAACACGGGTCTTTTTGGCTTGTTTATCAGTTTTACGCTTGTGCGAGTAGTAGGTACGTGTCGTAGCTAAATGTAGCTAAATATAGTTGAAAATACTAGATACCTACAATTATAGTTTCATTACTTCCACGCTTTGTTGCCATACCGCAATACTATTCATATTCCACTGTTGAATACAGATATCTGTACCTAAAAGAGTACACTTGTCTACGCTGTTCTGCGCTATCAACCCAAATATGTATATACCGATATATATCCTTAATATCATACACTTGCCTATAACCTACCTTACTACTTACATTAATGAAATAGTAATTAACCAACTACTACACGCCATCTGCACGGTATTCAAATACAGGAACTAATCCACTACATATCCATCAATATATCGAATATTAGGAAATTGTAGCAATAGGTTTCCGCCCACAATTATAATGATTTCGTTCATACTCAATATTCAATCGCTGTAAAATTAAATTGTGTTAAAATTGGAACGAGCAAACGGTTATTCATAAAGTTAAATTTGTACACGTAATTGATATTAGAAATGTAATTAACCCTTTAGATGCTACTAAAATAGAAACAGATAAAAGGCCAGAGAATATTATTAAATTTCCAACAGATTTCACCACTTTATTAGCATTAATAAACAGCTGGTGAGTTTTAATTTAATAAATAGTAAATTATACATTTCAATGAAACATCGACGTATATTTACGATTTAGTAATAACAATTTGTAATCGGATTCCGATGAAATTATTAAATGAAAAATATTTCAAATAGCTTTTTTAATAGGTAGCTTTTTGTAATATTAAATGCCAATGAGCTTGCAGTCCACCTGATGTTAAACGGGCACTTTCGCCCATTAACATGGGTAACCAATTCTATACAGGTACTTAGAACAGAGATTCTACCTTATAACCGAAAACTAAGAAGGTAGCCTCGTGTAGCATCAGACAGCATTAAAACCATACCCTTTCGCCGAAACGCAAGAATTGCTTCATACCTACTCATAAATGTGGCAGTGTGACCGAATTCCTTGTACCACCACTCAAAAATATTTATTAAAATATAAAAGTATGAGCATCATTCCGAAATATTTCTGTTCAAATCAACTTATTTAATTAAATTATGTCATTTTATCGGGCACTTGTACAGGCTGGACTTCGTTTTTCTGTAGGAAATTGATATTTAATATTACTTGGCATGTGTCGCTCAGGGGGTTGTGACCCGCAAAATAGGGTGAATACTGGTTCCGATGAAAAGACACGTAAGCAGGGAGGCGGAACTCCGTCAAGACTCCCTCCCGCCTCATCAATCTTACCTTTTTTGCTAACAGATCAAGTTTTGCGGGCCCCTGATTTACAGGATCATATGTTACGCTTCTTTGTGTAATATGATAAGAACTATAAGTTCCCAAACAGTTTCTTTTTCACGCCTTTCATGAATGAATCTGGTATTTTAGAGGATCTCACGATACACAAAAACTCTTTTCAAGTATCGAACACTCATTAATCTTACAGTAGGGAATATAGAGCTGAAATTCACTGCTCTTTCTAATAATAACCTTTCAATAGAAAATACCTTACTCAAATACATCATTACGTGTGCGAGTATAAGAGCAAGATTTACGATCAGTACCTCAGTAGTACGTAGGTACGTCCCTACCTGTATACCTAGTACTTGTTATTTTTAAAAAACATTATTAATTTATTAGGTATGTTATATTTATTTGTTAAAATATAAGTTATAATTCTAAGCCAATTTATAGATAGGACATTTGCCTTTATTAGAGACATACAGACCTACATACTTAGACATTAGACTTTATTGTAAGGCCTTTCTGTACTATTTTAATATTTCGATTAGAAATTTCTTAACAATAGATTGAATACCTTTGTTATTCCCTTACAAAGTTTAAAAGCCACTAAGTGTTGTGTTGCAAACACAAAGAACACACATTTAAGAACAATTTTCATAATTCGATCATAATACTTAAACACATCTATACAAGTGTGTATGTTTCGTACAATCCAACACTGCTATATTTGTTTTGTAATGGAAGGAAACGACTTCGTTGAAAGCTTAGAAAGTAAATAATATTTCTCTCCATTTCTAATACTTCGTCGTTGAACAAAGTAACGGTCTTGATTTGAAAAGAATTCGCAACTTTATATCGCGAATAAGAAAATGAAGTTAGAAGTTACTGAAGTAAATTTATATATTAGTTATTTAATGGAATGACTCAATAAAAAGTTATTTCGCTTCGTTATAACATTAATCGAGCATTTTCACCTGATGGTAACTTTCAACTGCTAACTATGGAAATCTTTTACCAACCCTACATAGAATTTCGATAGCTATATATCTTGAACTTGGCTCAAATGCGATTCTACTATTGAAAGGCTATTTTTTTCTTACTTACAGCCTTCAAACCAGAACACAGCAGCGCTTAACACTACTGTTATTAAACTGTGTGGTGGTAGTGCAGCCGGATTATACCGCCATTAAAGTTGAATTACGAAGTATTTTTACTAATCCTTTTATTAGCTTTTAAAAATAACAAGATTCTATATTTTTCAAAACGGAAAATAATAAAAACTATACCTACATATTAACAATTTCGCGTCATAATATAATAGGAACATATTACGTAGGTATATGTAAAAGGTTTTCTCAGCTAACATAAACCTTTGTAACGGATATCTCTACAGTGGGAAAATGATAAAGCCTCTGTGATGTCGCGAGCTTCCTGTAATGTCAATTACCGAGGTGTTTTCAGAGCCTACTCGACGAAATACGAAGAATCCTTGTACCATTATAACACAACCGTTCGTAAAGACTTCTTAATTTTACCACTTAGATGAATATTTTATGTGTTTCATATTTTACCGTACATCTAGGTATATACAGTTCTTGTACTTGCTCAGTTCTCACCACCGTTATTAATGTTTTTTATCCTTTGTCAATTACTCCTTGGCATCTCATTGAAATGAAATTTGGTATAACTATTGAAACTTTTATGTTTTAATTTAATTTATTTATTCGAATCACCGACATACTATGTACAAATACTATTTATACATGTCTTTCTTAAAAGTATATGTCTAAATGCTAGAACAATTATAGACGACGACATTATGCAATTATAACATAAGCAAAATATGAAAAACCAAAAATTTTTGGTATAATTTGGTGTTTTGATATAAACGTAATAATACGCTACGGTATTATGGATCTGATGATAGAGTCAGAACTTTGCAAATACATAACGTAACTCCACCGTAATTTGGCTAGTTGAACTTATATTATGAAGTAGATCGGCATCGCATTCAGAATTTAAACTAATTTTAGATGTAAATAGTAATACATTTTAACTACATGGTAGCTACTCACTTAATAAGCTAATAACACACTTAATAAAAATTATATAAACAAGCTTTTATTTTTTAAAGCTTGCAGCGTAAACTTTAATTATCCACTTAATCGTATTTTCTGTTTAAATAATAAAAATAATACTTATATAAATTGACAATTATGTTGTAACAGTGTCTATCTAAATAAAAAATCTTGTAAAACAAGCTTTTAACACTGAAACAATATCGTGAGAAGTTAATATGATCTATCATAGGCGACGTCATACTAAATTTAGTATAATTAGGGTTTTGAAGATAAATTTTCTCCCAATACTGCATTATACGGATAAAAGATTTCCCTCTTAACGGGAGCTTGTCTAGACTGGTACAGACGGTGCGATGAAAATGGGAGAACTCACTTAGGTATATCATACCTACATCTGTACACTACACACAAAGAACCATAAAGTAAAAAATATTAAGGATGAGTGAGAATTATTAAAGTGTACTTATTTTTATAATTTCTACTTTAACTGGTATGGTTTTTTACCCAATTACAAGGAAAGTTTGATTTTTCAACTTATCTTAACATATGCAAGCGTTTTTTGCATAAAACGCTTTATGCAATTATTGCGTTGTTTGCGTTTTATGCAATTATTTATTTTTATTAAAAAACAACATTGCTTTTTCATTTTATCATCTGATATAGGAACCTAACAATCAAACCAGGCATCCCCAACTATATCTTAAAAGATCACTATCTCGTATATTACTTAATTTGTGATTACCGACTTCATATTCTCTATATTCTAGGGACAAAGTTTCGAGTTCATATAGCCGCCACAAAGTACGTGAGCAGTGGATAGGGATTCAGAGAAGTGGGAGCAATCAAAACTTAACTCCAGTAACATCGCTTGACTTTGTAAAACATAACCTTTATTAGATCATATAATACCTTTTATAGTTTATCTGATTACTTTATTTACTTTTTCGATAAAATATTTCAGTTTAGATTGTTTCCTTATTAGTCTTTTTGTAACTAATGAAAGAAAAGACGTTCAAATCATTTGCAGTTATGATACTACTAACAGTAATTTCTTGGTTTTTTTAATTTATTCCGGTTTAATATGAATGCAGGTAAAATCTGCCTACAAATACCTTGCTACTTTAAAGGACCAAAAGGCAGCAGCAGACAACAGTGCAAAGTATAAGCCAGAGACAGGATGAACATTACAGCTATAAGCCAGAAATGTGTGGCGTTGGCGCAGCCGCGATTAACCAAACAAAATGTTATTAAATTTTAAAATTTCAAATACTTAACATAGAACAACAGATTACAGATATTATACCTTTGATCGTATGGAAAACATAATCATTATTTCATCAAGATAATATGAGCTATACATATAAACCGCTGGCACTATGGATTCATCTTATAAATAATTCTCCCAAGCTCACATAGTTGCTTTCCTACATTTTAGAACACAGTGTAATATGTTCAATATTGTATTATGTACTATGTAGTTTGCTTATACCGTCAACTCAGACATTCTAATTAAATTAGTATGAGAAAAAATACTTACATGAATAGTTGGATACGTAATATTTTGTGATCTCGTGTGATATATTAGTATATAGTCACAGTAATTTTTATATTATTGTGGTTTGATCAAGAAATATTAAATGAATTGTTTACTTATTAAAAGTAACCGTAAAGTACCGTTTCAATTATGCGCCTTAGTTGTATACCAATATGAACAATTTACTTACATTCGTTTTCTTTTCAAGTACTCTATTGTTGTCGCTATTTTAAAACCCTGTCAGCTAATTGGGGCGTTTATTTGTAAAATACTATATCATTTTCTGAAATCGACCTAACCTTTTATGAAGCTTCCTAAGTAAGAGTTTATAAAAGAGTAAGCTTTTATTTAAGAAGTGAGACAAAAACGGCGTAATTTACTGGGAAAGGGTTAAAGAAGTCATAAACTTTTAAACCAAAATAAATTTAAACAAAAGATTGTGGGTGTGCGTGTCTGTTTCTTTATGTAACACACAATGACGTTGTTTGAACACAGTTTATCGGAGACACTGATTAGTGGCTAATCTGTTTCAGTTATTTATTAACTGCTCTAAGCATTTGAGAGGGCATAATGTAAATAATAATAGAGACAAACACACATTTTAATGGAAATACTCCACAAAGACGTTTATTTACTCAACACTGACAAAACTATTCACAACGTCTGTCACGTCCATTTTGTTAATGGAATTACACAACTTTTGAATGGAACCCAGATAAAATGATCTCGATAGTCTTTGTACGAAATTCAATTGTATCAAGAACTTCATTAAGCTACGTAATGTAATTCTAAAGTCTTCTTTATTCTTTATTTGTATTGATGTCGTTAGAATCCAAATCCAGTCCTTGCTTACTTTATAAAACACTTAGGATTAGCGACCGCCCATTTTCCTTCGAAGCAGGGATTTACGAAGCCAAAGAAAACAAAGATGTAGGAATCGATTGAGGGTTTATGTTATTTCGTTTAGCGAAGCGGTCCTTCCTTTGTTCGTACCATATTTTGTATTTTATCATATCTATAGTAATTTCAGCACTGTTTTCATTGGCTTCAATCGGCTCTATAAAACGATTATTTCCTGGTAATTCTCTTAAAATATTGTGAATTGGTTTACATTGCCGGTTGCAATTTCGGAAATTAATTTTGATTAACATACGATCGACGAATATACCTAATTGGATAAAAATCACATAAACTCCATGATAATAAGCTTGTAAAATGTCCGCATTTCCTTTTTACTGGCGGTTATTATTTTAACAAAATGGACATTATTTTGTCTCATACATAATATAAAGCACATTTCACGTTCCTTTTGCATGAGCCGATAGAAAAAAATAATCCTCAGAGGTTGTAAAGTGATTGGCTTTTGTGATCAATTCTTGTCATTTTTCGAGTGGATGATAGATTCCATAGGCTTTTAGTTATGTACTAATGCATTTCTTTGTTCCATTATTACGCTTTGAAATTAGAAAAGCAAATATTTGACTATTTCCACATTCTGAACGGGTAGTAAACGTGTGTTAATGACATACGTAGGCACGTAGTGACACCGGTCGCAGATCCTTAGCTCATATCCGTAGGTCAAATCCCTAGCGTATTTTTATTTAAAGAGTCTAGACTCTTTGTATAAAAATAGGCTATTGAACTTGAGAATTTGAAAACATAGATTTGCCTAATCATTTCCAGTAGCACTGGCGCTATTTTCAGCAATTATATTTCTGGAATTGACACACATCCATCTTAACTTGCTGGCCTATTGTAATGAAGAAGCCGTCTTGCCTCTAAAAAGTATTCTTCTATACAATGTGTACTAGTGTTTTTACAGCTTATGTAAAACTACCCGCAGCCATGGACTGTACCTACCAAAATACAGTGGTTTAACATTCTTATTTCCCTAAAAGGTTACAAAGGAAATCAAGATCGATGCGGACACGCGACAGCATCGCTACAAAAAGTCATCGTGGCCAAGGACCTTAAACCAATAATATTATTTTTGGAAACAATAGCATATACCTACCTATTATACTGAAAAACATAAGTTTTTCTGCTACGGCAAGTTTAACAGTTGTAGAGGTAAATCATTTACCTTTTACATTTACCTTTATACAATCCATTTACCAACCAAAAGTTTCGCTTAAAATAAACAAATGACGCCTATCCTCTATACAGGGTGTTACTATAACAACAGATACCTATAGAGTCAACATCAGAGAGATTTTCAGTAGCACTCGCCTGTCATTTTCTCTCCTTTGTCCCAATAGTAATAGTGACACTCGTTTAACGTTTGGAAGTCACGCCTTTACCGTCTGTTGGTACATTTCTGTGACATACATTAACATGAATATAGCTTGCACAGTTTTGTTTGAAAGTGTAGGTAACAGTGTAAAAACTTTCAATTTAATTTCAGTGATGATATTGCGCGCTTGCTACAAATCTATGTTAAAATCGCACTGAAACAAATTTTACTGAATTGCTGTATTTCACAAAAAGAAAAAATCTGTCGTTTATTTTCCTTTTTAATATTAAATGAATATGTTTTATACTCATTATTATGTTTTATACTTACTACACGATTAACACTAGTTGTGTTAGATGAAATACTGCGCTTGTGACTTTGATTAGGTATATTTTTATGTCAATGTAAGAAAGATATATTATTTTTTCTTTCAGTGTCTAACATTGAAAAACTAGCACTAAACACTTATTAAATAACGTCGTCCGAAGCGGAGTTTTCATTTCATTCAAATCTTATTTCCTGCCGGTACAGTGACGTATTCGTATTGAAATATATTAGCTGTCTGTGTGACAAATCAAAGCTTTGAAGCAGTGAGCAGTTTCCGTGCAATATCGTAAGGTACTTTCCGTCAAAGGCGTCTATTTCATATGTTTAATCAAAGAAGATTTTAACGAGTGCTCGCTGAAATAAAAATACGGAACCGACTCAAAACTTCATCTAATTACGTCTTTAGCAGCGAACGCGTGCAGACATTAATGGATGGATGAATTCTAAAAGGAAAATTATTCAGAAATCCAGAACGTAACGAGCGATCTAAATTATTTTCATAATTTCCGGGCCCATAAACAGATGTTCCATTAATATTCATCCTAATTTATTATTATATCATTATTTGTTGCGGTTCTCTTCTATCTTTCTTCTGTAATTATATATCTTGTTACTAGTCTATTCGATCCATTGTCCTACTTAGCCCTACTGCCCTACTGTCTTAGCCCAAAGTCCACGACGCTAAGTGCTAATTGATAGATTTTACACACCTTTCATCATATATCATCAAACCAAGAATTGATCCACATAATCAGATTTTATGTAATCCTTCAAACGAATGGATAACCAAATCAGAATACATAAGCATAGCTTGGCGAAAGCAATTTAAAGTTCCCCTTACAACGATCTGATTACGCACATTAGCCTTCGTATGAACAAAGCCAGTGTGCGTTGAAATCAATTTACTGCTAATTTAACTCAATATACTCAAGTTTGTTTTTGCCGCCCTACATTTTCGGTGCTCTTTTACTAAATTGTAAGCATGTATTGAAATCAGTGTTGCCAGACGTCCCGATTTTGGAGGGACAGTCCTGCTTTTTTAACTAAAACAGTGTGGCCCGCGCGGGACGGGCTTGGTCCCGCTTTTTCTCAATACCAAATCACTAACTGTTCAACGACCCGCGTGGCAGAACGGTTACCATTCCGATCTGACGCGCAATTGGTCCCGGGTTCGATTCCCGGCCAGACAGACATCTAAATGAAGAATTTAAATTTCTGTTCTAGGTCTGGGTTTTTGTGTATTCGTGTATGTGTGTGTCCATGGCACCCACGACACAGGA
This sequence comes from Urbanus proteus proteus, assembly GCA_018251915.1. NCBI lineage: Eukaryota > Metazoa > Arthropoda > Insecta > Lepidoptera > Hesperiidae > Urbanus > Urbanus proteus. The sequence continues at coordinate 11,421 of DWPV01000299.1, read as the reverse complement.
AAATATCTTACTGTGGGGCTTTGAGTGTAGAAAGCGTTTTAAGGTTTTTAACTTAAAAATCGACCATAAAATGTCCAGCGATTTATACAGATATCAGGACCGAGCGACCTTTTTTTTCGCCGTCGCACTTATCGTACGTGCTATGTCCCGCTTTCGACGAAACAATTCCGCTTTTTTCACTCAAATGTTACAAAATCCTTACTTGGCGAAATATTGTGACAACGCTGTTTGAAATATATGTTTTGCGTTTTGGTGGAAAGACATTGACTTATATTGCTTGTTATAACTTTTAGTAAAAAAAATCATAATTATTCTGCAATCCTATAAACGCTGTTGGATCGCCTAATCGACCTAATCGAATATAAAAATCGACCCACTTAATCCTCAGGAGTGGCAATGCATCAGATTTAGGCAAAGACCCTTGTCTTATATGGAACTTATTAGTTTATTACTAATGATCATTAATTATACGAGAAGGCGGCTTTGGCAACTTACTATCAGATGGACTGCAAGCTCCTTAATTTATATTAATTTAATGTGTATTAATTCCGACGGATGTATTAATTCCGATGACCGTATCAAATGCTTATTACTTAAAGCAAACCCATTCTACGTCATAAATAATATCCTAAAGTTCTTCGCATCGGTTGTATATGTAGAGCAGCAAGCATTATAAATATGTGTTTGTTACGTTGTGTTTACCAAGCGTTCATAATAAAATATCACGTACCTATCTTATATTTATTCCCATAACTATAGAAAAACTTTAAATCGTTTCAAAAGCGTACTCTAAAGCATGTAAGAAACATGAACGTGTTTCATTTTCATTCAAGTCCGTTGAAGTTAGCGACTTCGCTGCGTATAAAATTCACTGTGTTTTTCTCTACGAGTGGTGCTACAAAATGTTGGAAAACGTAATTGTACACTGACGCCAAAAAACCAGCTCCGCTTAATGCCATGTACAGATAAATGTCGCAACGTGAATGTTGAAGTTCGCATTCAGAACGTTTTTAGAACAAAAGAGGAGAATTACAGACAATGCAACAAAGCGAATCGTTCAGTATAACATAGCATTTTCATGTGTTTCAGAAGTAGTCGCTTCTACTACTTCTTTTAACACTACTACATACTACATAGTTTTATATTTTTTTACATACTACGGTGAACTGTCCATCAGATGACTATTAAATAATACAAGTGATACACGACTTCAATTCAGAGTAAAATCTTATATCAATATTTTTTATAACTTTAAATGATTGATGATGAGATTATATTAGAGAGCAGTTACAAGTAAAACCTTTTGTAGCATATACATTATTAGTAAATCTTAAATCGAGTACTTTTAAAAAATAAAAACTCATAATTAAATAAGACCATCCAGCATCTGTGTAGGTACCTACTGAATTTTATATGTCTCTTATTATGGTTTTCCCTTAGAGAGATGTATTATAATTTTTCCGTAACATTCTGCTTATGTATTCCATGTAAGGGCAAAAACAAAACGACGACACGACGCTATAGAATCAAATGCTGTAGCCTCAAATGATTCATGAGAAATCACTACATATATTGAAATTCTACGGGGTCGTATCGTGACTTTGCGATTTGTCGTAAACTTTACTTAAATTACCTAGGTACTTCAATTACATGACAAAACGATTAAAAGATATGTTTCGTCAACAGACAGCAACTTCGTGCTGGGGAACGCGCAAGTGCCGGCCTACCCGATCGTGTACTGCTCAGACGGCTTCTGCGAGCTGACGGGGTGGGCCCGTGCGCACATCATGCAGAAGGGATGCGCGTGCAAGTTCCTGCACGGGCCCGACACTAGGGAGGAACACCGACATGAGATCGACATCGCGCTGGAATCCAAGCACGAACTTAAGCTGGAACTCATATTCTACAAGAAAAATGGTAAGTTTTTCTCGATCTTCTCCTGTACGGAAGCAGTGTACTGGAAAAATAATACAATCTTTTGTTCTATATTCATGACATGTCGGCTTTTGGGAAATCGGATATAAATATGAATATGGATTTAGTATGTATATTGTAGATACCTAGTCCCTATTCATATAGTAGTTTTTGCACGGTAGTCAAAACTCGCCCTGATTATTGTAGAAAATTTAAAGATTTTTATTCCGAGTAAAGCTCATCAATATGTAAGTAGGTACTAAACCAAAGTAAAGAAAATCGTTAGACAAAGAAAATTGAAAAAAAATCTTAACCGTTTTGTCCTAGCATGTTTTTTATTAAAATATGATTTATTATGATAGGTACCTAATAGGCTCATAATAATTGACATACAAATAATCGTATATATATCTAAAGTGTGGTTAAAACCGCTCCGTTGCGTATCTAAAGAATGTATCAATTGGATATAAATTGGGTACAAAGATAACCACTTTTAGAAATCCCTTTGGTTCATTTCTCAATATGAATTGTAGCGTACATTGACCCACGAGGGACAGCCTTTCCATACACACATATATACGTAATTATATAATAAGACAATTTGTTACGTTTCCCGTTTCCCGTAAGCACCCTTTGAAGTGGTTACTAATGTTTTCTCCCCCGATTTCGCTTACGTTTGTACCATCAATATAACTGTGCATTAACGCCACAATGTGTTCGTCTAGACGCGTCTATATTCAAGCTCATAATAATAGATGTTCTTAGAAAATAAAATATATAAATACTTAAAAATAACAGTCACATAAAGAAAATATCATTAAAAGTCACATATATGGATAGCATAAAGACGCTTTCGACACTCATAGCCCCATAGTAGGATATTCTCCTGTGTCGTGGGTGCCATGGACACACACATACACGAATATACAAACACACAAACACCCAGACCCAGAACAGACATCTAACTGTATCATTCAGATATCTGTCTGGCCGGGAATCGAACTCGGGACCCACTGCGCGGCAGACCGGTATGATGACCGCTCCACCACGGGGGTCGTCAGCATAGATCGCATGCGAATTAATTTATCACGTACAGCAGTTGTTTTGGCAGTTCCCTTGATTCACCCAACACCCTGTATATCATATTTAATTTAAGACTTTCGCATACTTTAAAAAATCAAATATATCACCTGTTCTTGACATTGTGTCGTCGACCAGACAGTCATATGAAACTCGAATCGGAAAAGATTCTGTAATTACTTTTCAGAGATTTTTACGATACATTTTATTACGCAATAACGGTTTATGTTCGATGCCAGCTGAGAATAGTTTCCCCCTTTTTTCTATGGAATAAATTCAGGAATTGGAAAATGTTCTTTTAATTTACCAACATTAGCAAAAAAGGCGGTCTCATTTTTTTAAATTTTTGTTTAGGTTAAAATCAGTTCATCAGTAGAGATGATAGCGCTGTTTTCACCTGTGTTATTCACGCTTTAAAGATACGTAGACTAAATAGTAACAGTTATTCCGACTTGTTATTTAGTAATTAAGAATTAGCATTTATCATATACCTTACCTTTCTGATATCGACATTAGAAAGAATTACGACAGAGGAGAGACGCCTACGCTAAATGTTATAACTTAGTCCTCATGAGTAACAATGCATCTGTGCCTGATCGGTAGTTCTAATTCTATCTGGGTTTTAGTTATAGATGTCCATAAACATTCGTTACTTACCCTCAGTTAAGCTGCACGCTCGGCTGCTATTATTTCATGGGCGGCTGTAGCCACTTCACTAAATAGTATAAATAAAACAAAGTCGCTTTCTCTGTCCCTATATCCCTATGTATGCTTAAATCTTTAAAACTACGCAACGGATTTTGATGCGGTTTTTTAAAAGATAGAGTGATTGAAGAGGATGGTTTATATGTATAAAAACATCACTTTATTCTGTAGTATATATATTTATTATCAGCATTACACCCGTGCGAAGCCGGGGCGGGTCGCTAATATGTTATAAAAAAACTACCATAAAATAAAAAATTGCCAGTGCACTTAGGAGTAATTAGTACTCATGTACTGTCTGTATCATATTCACATCTGCTATATGTATTGATAATACATTATTTACGAGTACCTAACACAAGCCAAACTTCAACCAATCTCGCAACATGTTATAAGATAGCCGATAGCCTCGGTAGAATAATTATTTGAGCTACGGAGTGAATTAACTAGCAATTTATACTTGGCATCATGTTCAGAACTTAAATTAATACAAACTTGAATACAAACGAAACTACGAGTATTATTATGATAATATCTGTGAGATTGAACAATAACAAAGAATCGCCTAGTTATACCTACTTATGTATTATGTATTATTTTGTAAGTGAAGTTATACCTATCAAAAGACTTAAATATTTATGCTTTGTAGATTGGAAATTTGAATTAGGGGTTATTATAAATTTTACCTAGATGCGTTAGAAGGAAGATAATGATTTTCGAGGAAGGCTTTTTTTCTTTGGCACGCCCTACAGCCGAAACTGTACGTTACGATACGTTTTTAATTATAATGACCAAAGGAGAAAAAAATTATAATACTTTAATGTTATTTTTCTACAATCAGATGCATCGATTATGAGATGAGCTATAAATTAACATAGTAGAAAGGTGCTCAAATAAAACGAAATATCGTTTGGAATTGCCTATCTGCTAGTGGTTAGAAAATACAACATATCCTATGTCAGACTTTGAAAACTAAAAAAAAACAGACAATAAACATTTTCAGCCATTGACTGCAGTTCATGCGGTCGAAGTTGCGCGCGAAACCTAGTTTGTTATTAAACCACATGCATTGTCAATTTGCAAAATATAACATTCCTGCACTTGCTGGGGTATGTTTGTTTGCAATCACCACCGGACAAATGTTTGGTCGCGGTAAACAAGTAGATACGATCCACTCGGAAAACTAGGGTTATCTCGCTAAACTCTCAACGAAATTAAACCGGCACACAGCTGAAATGGAATATACACTGAGCTTACTGCACATGACGGTAACACAGTTAATTTACCAAAATAGGCTTTTATCCGCGATTTTATACATGTTGACTATAATACAAAAGTTGGATACAAACCTTCAACACCTACTCTACAATATTAAAGATGGAATATCTAGAATAGGAATATAAAGTATAGGCTATACCTACATAAAATTGCACGTTTCTATCTTCAAAACGGACATCGGTTTATTAGACAACGATCATGAAAATCATGATCACCATCAATTAAAGGTCATGAAAACATTATAGAAATATAACCTCTAATTTTTTTTGTATTTTAAGTACAAACTCAATACATTTTGAAAAATATTGGATACGCTATTACCCTCAGTAACAATTTATCCCAAGAATCAATAACAAGCTTTTATATTTTAAAACTATACGAAACGCCAATAACAAGCAAAACAAAGAATCAATCTTATACAACTGTAAACAAAATCAATCTTCAATGTCCGTTCGCGGAATGTATTTCTGCTTGCAAATAGCTTTGCTATATTGCTGTTTTCCATCGATAACTCTTGTTTTCTTATGACTGAATATTTCATCCCTTTTTATTAAAAAGTTATACATAGTACGAACCACCCCCCGCGAATTCACTTGCGCTCACCCTCGTATAAAATTTTCATAGGAATCCTAGATATTTTGAGAATAAAATGTAGCCAATGTCAATTTTTGTTAGGTTAATATTTGCATGCAATTTCAAACTTTAGCCATTCGATAATATCTAGATAAAAGTTGATATATACCATGTGTTTTGTTTATTGAAAACTGGCTAAGGCATGGAAACTTTGCATTAATAGCTCTGAAGTGCGTCGTTCAAGCCACAATCGTAAACAGAACCAATAAGGAGTTTACGATTCCATTCGACAAAATTAAACTTTTACAAGCACACAGCTGTTTGTTGTCACCAGGCATTTACTGCTTTCAGAAACGTAGGTATATCTCATAAGAAACTTAGGTTATTAAAAGATAAACAGTCAATGTATAGGTATCTGTCGACATGAAAGGAGCATCAATTAAAAGAACAAACTTCAAAGCACTTGCTATCTTGGCTTAGGTAATGCGGCCTTTAACACAATCCAGGCGATTCATAAAACGTTCTACCTCTATAAGTACCTATAAACACGTGTTTAATTTAAATATGCTTTTTTTTGTCCTTTCTATACTTAATATGTACATTTCAGGGACTCCATTCTGGTGCCTGCTCGATATCGTTCCAATTAAAAATGAGAAACGTGAAGTGGTGCTGTTCCTCGCATCCTTCAAGGACATCACCAACACCAAGATGGCTGCGATGACTACTAACGAGGATTTCGACAGCGGTAAGTGCCTAAAACCCTTCAAATTGTTGAGAAAATTGCAAACAAAAGAATTAATTCGTTAGCTTTTTGAGAAGTTGTTTCAAATATTTAAGTACCTATACTATTGAGTCTGGTATGAATTTGTAATAACGTGTACTAAGCACGTTCTAGACCTAGACGTCGGTTCAATTAAATGATTGCGTTAGATTCAGTTCCCATAGCTCCCCGTTGGCCATAGCGAGTTCCGAGCAACACCGCACGGTAAAGTTCCATCAGATTGTTTGCATAGTACTATGTAGCGTTGATCAATTTGACTTTGTGTAGACGAGCACCGAGTATTTAGAGATAGAAAGTAGTCTCGTGCGGGATTATTGTTTACTTACTACTTCGCTCTCTGCTCTCTTTGTTTAGGATAGTGTATCTAGTCATAACTTACACACAAACTTATGATTCGTATAGACATCCTCTTGTACACTGGTTAACCCTAGGAAATCTGTTATACATGTACATTAACGAGATAACATTACTGAGAATAGTTAATTATGACTAAACATACGAGTAGGTACTTAACATTAATACTCAACATTCGAAAGCATGGAATCTCATCAAAAATTCTACGCTTTTTCACAGTATCTTTTATCTATAACTTTTTCTTGTACTAAAATTTATCGCGAGATTGTGAGTAACTGTAAGTACATTAAAAAAACTTCCATAATATCTTTTCTATCTAAAAAAAATCTATGTTTTTAATTCTGTAACGTTTTCTTAATAAGTATTTGTCATAGCAAAAGGAATAATTATAAATAAAATTATTTCAAAAAATGCATGTTTAAAAAAACCAAAAATATTTTTCTTGTCTTGTCTACTACACACTAGTAGATAATATTTTCTTATTGTAAATGTTATTTATAATGTACCTACTGTATTTATATTTGATAATATTCGTGCATGACTCTATTATTCTTGTACATTTTCTGAATTTTTTGTAACTACTTATGTTTACTGCAAATTTCACCTTTATATTGCATTTAAATATTTTATCACTATAAACACAGTTTTGTTGTATTTTCTTAGAATGATTATTTTGTAATAATTTTTAGATTAATAAAAGGTATACGTTATTTCAAATAATTAAATGCGGCCATTTTGATTGTGTAGGATATACCTACTTGCGCTTAAATGTTTGCTTCGCAGATCACATTTTACTTTGTAAAAGCAAGCATCGCCATAAATGTTTAGGGTGTTAATTTATAATTATTAATGTTGCTTTATTTTCTGTTAATTAAAATTTTCTTAATAAAATATATCTCTGCTCGTTTCGGATACCAACTGTAAAAGTTAATTTAATTATTGAAAATCAATTTCTATTATTGAAAATTATTTTAACGATAACGTTACGATTAAAGTTACCCTGTTTTGAACCAACACCCTTATCAGCTTAATTTATGGATTCTTGACAAGTTGCTATTCGATCGGCAGAGTTTAAATCTTTTTGATTCCGTAGAGAGTTTGTTTGGCTTACTATCGAGCAGTAAGAGAGCGATTTGTGCATGCAGGAGCCGCGGTGCGGCCGTCGGCTGGCGTGGTCACTCTAGCGTTATCCCCATTTGTACCCGCAGCGGCACTATTGGGCGCGCGGTTCCGAGCTGAATCTAGTTGCCTCCTTCCAGACCCGAATGGCAATCTGGACCCCGAAGCGCCCTCGCCCGCCAACATGGGCAGGCGGCGCTCCAGGGCAGTACTTTACCAGCTTTCAGGACACTATAAACCAGATAAAATGAAGACTAAACTTAAACTCAACAATGTTAGTAAGGTAATTTGTAATAATAACGTAATTTAAGACTAGGATCTAACAATGACACTCACACAGTACAAGTAGTTACTAAACTACTGGTACAGTGTAAGTTTCGTCTACAGACTTCTAATATCATTGCACGTTCCAGTTTAACGCGTAAGACAGATGTACTTACATTAGATCTTGCGACTTAGTATGCAGAGGTAATAATGCACCCGTGATTTACGGGTTAGCTTGGTTCCTACCAAATGTGTTTGATTATATATTTCATGAGTTGCAACCCACGCTCAACATCAAACTGACCTCACTCCAATTTTCAAAAGCTTTTTATATTTTAATACCACATAAAAGCTTTAAAACAAATGAACATTTAACACGTTTACACAATACATAATTTTTGTCAAGTATTTAGTTTAAGTACGAACAATAACAATTCATTTGTCATTTTAGAACCTCCTCCACTCGTCGGACCCTCCGTTGCCGGAATACAAAACGTCAGCTATAAAAAAGTCAAGATTTATTATCTCACATTACGGCGTTTTTAAAACATTCTGGGACTGGCTTATTCTAATTGCTACTTTTTATGTGGCGGTTGTGGTCCCATATAACGCGAGCTTCGTTGATGAAGGGCATCCGAGGATTAGCGTCACCAGTGACGTTGTGGTGGAAGCTCTCTTCATTATTGGTACTGGCTATAGTATCGTATATTAAATTTATGTTGTGTTTTTTTAGTTAATTTATGTGTATTGATTTAATTAATATTTGTGTTTATTTAAATGTTTATATGCTTATTATTTTATACTGTCCTCGCTGAAATGCTATTTGCGCATAAAATTAAGATTATTAAGATAGCACATATTTAGTCTGATTTAATTGATTTAATGATATCAATTGTGGCGTTTACTTTTTAGGCGCAATGTAATTATCTAATCAATAAATAGTGATTCGAAAGATTTGATAAACATTAAACTATTTCAGCATGGCTTAATTAATTTGCGAAAGAATTCTAAATTTGTTTGATTAACGAATGAACGATTTGAACCTATTTGTTGAAAGCTTGTCTGCTCATTTCGTCAGATTTATGAGTTCGGATTCTCTTGGAACACAATGAAATATAATCACGAAATGTGGCTTATAAATCGGGATGTTTCAGATATCGTACTTAATTTCCGAACAACATTTGTAAGCAAGAAAGGGGAGGTGGTATCGGACTTTAAGGCAATAGCCCTTAATTACATCCGGACTTGGTTCGTGGTGGACCTCTTGGCCGCGCTTCCGTTTGACCTACTTTACGCCTCCGACGTGTACAGTGGAACGGTAAGTGTCTATTCACACGACTTTACATTAAACAAGCAAATGAGCATACGGGCTACCTGATATTAAGTAGCCACTACTACTACCATGCACATTTACCACCTTAAATAGAACTTAAGGCTTATGTAGTCCACAAATAGACACGTTGCTGCAATGGTACCCTGTAGGTTTCTTCCTTACCACGATCAAATTAATTAGAAAAAAAATATATGGTGGTTACCACTAAATAGAATCGCTGCAGCTTCTTATACATAATTATGATAACGAATCAAAATGTTACCTACATTGCCTACATTTTTCTACATCCGTGTAGAAACTATGCAATTTCATACAAAACAACCGCCTACGCAGTCTTCGTGACATGGTGTTGTTGGGGTACGTGTGAATAGACACCAAATCCAACCACCATACCCAATTAATTATTTCAACTACGCAATTGTTTCATCACGAAAATTAATACTTTCACCACAAGCAGTTCAAGAGTTTCAAATTAATTAAATCGTCAAAGCGAAAGTCAACTTGCTGGAAATTTAACAACAATTTTTCATTTCTATTTTACAGTTCCGGCAACTTTCATGCCTTGTTTGAAACTATTAGCAAATTAAAATGGAATACAGAGAGCTATAATATAATAAGTTAAAACGTATTAGCTGTTAAACAGTTATTAAACATTATTATAATAATGAAAGTTTTCAAACTTAAATACATTTTATGGAGAATTCTATATTATAGGGAATAGTTTATTTGAGGAGCAATAGAAATGTTCGGAACTTATCAATTAAAATTCATTCACTACGATTTCAATATTTATTTTATTCAAATATCTCTCAAAATTAGGTATTCTAAGAACTCAAAATTGGCGTATATTATTTTGGGTATTATTGTAACACTACTTGAAACTACAAATAGTTTTGAAAACTAGAAAACTACTAAAGCGAAAATTCCAATTGGTCCAATAGGTGTCTTCAAGAATAAAAGGTATTTTTTGTTCCAATACACAGCGAAGTTAGCTACAGTAGAAGTTAGTATTATTATATAATATGCATGAAAGACTGCAAAACTAGTACAAGGGCCATCCAGCTAGATCGTGATAGTACGCATCGACTCTAGAGTCTACCTAGATAGATATCTAGATAGAGCCCGTCTTATCTTCCGTCTTTGAAGAATAATTTAATACTTTTTGTTACCCAGCCCCAAGATTCGCAACATAAAAGTATATTCTGACAAGATTTATTAGAACACTTAAAAGTTATGCAATATATTTATCAAAACTCAAGCTATTATGATATCAAAGTTAAGGTGGTAAAAATGTTTTTAACTCAATTCTAGAGACACAAACCACTACAGTTATTGCTGGTTTACAACAGCATTGTTGAACGCTGCAATTATCTGGTTTAAAGGATGTGCTAAAAAGACTTATCTAAAACCTTCTAAGTCCTCAAGGATAGCCAATTGTTAATCCAGAATATTCCAGAAAACTAGGTTTGAACAGAGTTATGCATCTGTGGCCGACCTTATACAGGACTCTAGTCTTATCTAGAGTTAATTGTAGTTGTCCATGGGTGGCATAACCGCTTACCAGATGGATTGCATGCTTGTATACTCCAAATAATAAAAAGTTAACGAGATTTATTAGGACACTTAAAAGTTATACGACATATTCATCAAAAGTAAAGTCATTAAGGATGTACAAGTTACATTTTCTCTGCAGGAGTCAACTCATGGGAACGTTCACTTAGTGAAACTTACACGATTGTTACGGCTGGCACGGTTACTACAAAAGATGGACCGGTACTCCCAATACTCGGCACTCATACTTACCCTCTTGATGCTCTCCTTCAGCCTCGTTGCTCACTGGCTCGCCTGTATTTGGTTTATTATAGCCGAAAAAGAAATTGAACATCATAAGAATGAAAGTTGGGATTTGGGTAAGTAATATAATAATAAATAAATAAATAACACTTCAAACTCATAGCCCCACAGTAGGATTTTCTCCTGTGTCGTGGGTGCCATGGACAACACACAAGACAAGGACACA
>DWPV01000298.1:0-32359 GCA_018251915.1 Urbanus proteus proteus | reverse complement strand
CGCGTGCTATTCCTGGTAATGATAAATGAATTGATGAAATTAGCTGTATGCTAATTATCTAAGTTTTTGTTATTTTCAAAATTAATACTTTGAATTGAAGATCAAGCAGCTTTGAAGACGAAATATTATAGCATGTAGAAATTCACACTATTTGTAGATGGGTGACCATACATGACTTTATTTTATCCGTACTTCTATGCTTTGATGGCTACACTAAACCCTTAACAAATTAACGCAAGTTACATTAATTTGCTAAGTCTTGTTATAGAAATTATAGGCAGGCGGATTTAAAATCTGATACCCATTTATTTGTACCTTGGGGTTTATTCTGTACCAAGGTCAAAAAAGACAGCCGTAGAGTACCAGACCATTAAAGACAAATCGTTAAAAAGTCGTAACAACAAAAAATATGAATAACACTTACCTAAATGTGCTCTATAATGGAACAGAGCCATATCATGCGCCCCTAAGGCTTGGTAGGCCACGGCGAGGTTGCCGTGAGTAGACGCTTCTGAACTCCTGTCGTGAACTTCCTTGGATATGGTAAGTTCTTGCTTGTGGTACTTGATGGCTTGTTCATAGAAACCCGCCGCGGAGTACGCATTACCGATGTTGCCATACGCGCGACCCATACCGGCTTTATCCTGTGTACCAAAGTAAGGTTTTAATATTTTGTCTGATATCGATGACTTATAGGGCTATTTTAGTCAAAGAGAGACTAGTCCTTGTGGAGCGAAGCGACTTGGTAGAATCATTTTCCTGGCTGGACCCTGGTATTAAATTTCGGACGTGGGTGAATTTTTTTATAAATAAGGTTATTTTGATGATGTATGTAAATCGAATTTTAAGGTACAGACCTACACAGATTATTCATCCATTTTTTGTTGATTAACGACTTTTTAAGTCAGAAAATTGGGCCCACTTGGACTTTAAATGTCCTTAATGGATTTTTGATGGGCATCAATTATACACAATAACTGCAAAAGTATGAAAAATCGAGGGCCTACGTCATAAATTGTGCATTTGGATATCAAAATCGAATTATAATCGGCAATACTTACCAAATTTGCAGGACGACCAATTTATCTTTGACTGTGCATAGTGTGCGACCTATGTTAAACTTAACGTATTATAATACGCATCTGTAATTATCTGGCAATGAAGAATTGATACATGATGCCCAAAATCGAGTACAAGCGTAATATCCACACTACAAACATTTTTATGGAGCTACAATGAAAACAAAAGTAAAAAAGATTTCTTATTGCGCAATTGCTGCAGAGTGTATCCAAAAGTTACAGCTTATTTCTAAGCCGAAATCCGAGTAATAAATTATAATACTTACAAAGAGCACAAAACGACCAATTCGCCTTTGACTGTATACTATATCGTTTGTTACTTAACAGTAATATTTTTATAGGAATAATTAGATATGTACAATTATGCTATAAAAATAAAATAAAAAACCAAAACAAACATATACCATATTAACACATCAAACATCTAAAATATCCGCGTGACGATGGTTCTCAAGACACTGGCGGCATTACCTTACCTTTGTTGTTTGTAATTTTTTTTAAATTCCATGTAACGCACCTGTAATTGCCTGGCTATAGAGAGATGTGCCTGGTGCAGCTTGAGCGCGGCGTCATGTTCGCCGAGCAGTTGGTACACGATGCCCAAATTCGAGCACGCCCGCCCCTCGCCCACCTGAAGCGATTTATTATGTCCAGTTTAATGTAATGATACCAGCTTGAGTTTACAATTGTTTTAATTTTAACGTTGGTTATTATTACGTTCATTTGTTAAAGATAAAACGTATAAGATTTTGTGTAATGTAAGTAGATTATAACCTTAGTTACGAAGATGAGAAGTAGATATATACGATTTTTGTTCTGAGAATATCTTACGTGACAATATAATTGTTATTAATGTTTAATGATAAAATAGTTTTATTGAACTTAGTGTGATTTTATGATAAAATGTGTTCATTTGTTAAAGATAAAACGTATACTATTTTGTGTAATGTAGATTATAACCCTAGTTGCAAAGATGAGAAGAAGATAAATACTATTTTTGGTCTGAGAATATCTTACGTGCATCTTACGTGACAATGTAATTGTCATTAGTTTTTAATGATAAAATTATTTTATTAAAGTGTGATTAAATGGAAAATTGTTTTTAAAAGAATATGTGTTACCTTATCTCTGGCTGCCAAAGCAACATCGAGCTGTCTTTCGTGCCATTTCTTAGCTTGAGCGTAGTCTCCAGCACACCTGTGAGTAAGAGTAAGATTTTGTATTTGTTGGGTATTGTTTCTTAAAGTATTTGAGACCGGCCTTAGACTCGTTTTATATTTTTGACAACTAAGTTGGAGCGCCTTAAAAGTGTTTTTGTTTAAATCTTCAAAGCAAAACACTATTGTTATAACATATGATTAGATGTAACGGTAGTCGATAGATGCAGTCACTATTAAGTATGAAAAAAACCTTTTACTTTAAAATTTTAAATAGAAGTTATAATATTATTTATTAACTCAAATCAGACATGTTATTCTATCTTATGTTTTACAGGTACGTTAGCAACTATGACTTCTAAAGTTGCGTTTTACTTCATTCCGTTTCGCTATCACATATATATCAGAAACATACTCGTATGTTATGTCCACCACATTGAACTATTTTTGCTGTAACAAAAGTAGCTTAAGCTAACGGTACTCACCGTGCCGCATGCCCTAACCCGGCGTAGGCTCTAGCCTCAATGGCTCTATCGCCAAGGTTCTGCGCGATTCTCAGAACATTCTCGTGGTACGCTATAGCCTGGGAGAAGTTCCGCCTGTAGTGATACGACGAACCCAGGTTTGAGTACGCTCTCGCTTCCTCCACCTGAAATTATTGTTTTATTAAGGTTTTTTTTTATTATTTTTCGAAATATTACACTATTCAATATTGATCAGTAAATCTGTTATCGGGTGATCAAAAGTCACGTTAACAAATATGTAGGTAATTAAAGCTATATCTGATTTTTTGTTTTAAAGATGAAATCATAGAAAGTTGGGATTTTTTAAGACATAAGACTTCATGTGCCTTATGGTATATTCAAGTACTAATTGTTTCTATGAAATATCATTGTGGCATATTTGTAACAAGTTTCTAAATATAGCTCTATACCACACTACACCTTCTACCTTCCGCGAAAAGCTTACAGTAAAAGCTTTCAAGTAAAAGTACCTGCTTCTAGGTTCCATACACTATCAACAGATTGATCGACTACTTTTCATGTCTGGTATGGTAATGATTCATGAAAAACACATCTCAGAACGCATCTCGGTTCTTAAAGCCCTTATCCGCATTCACTTCCAGTTCCACTCAGGAATAAGTTATAAATATTTTTTATTACTTCTATTTTAACTATAAACAGATATATGCAATTCTAATCACCCATTGCTTATTCATGATCGAGTAGTGCGTTTTATCATAAACACTTTTTTGCTGAAAGTTTAACGCACTTGAGACTAGTTTCTGCGCCTCCTGTGTTGATAATTACAGCGTACTTGCATTTTCACTTTTTCATTCCCCGTAACGAAGTATGTACCGTCGATTGGAATTAAAAGCATTCGTAGATCTTATGGTGAGATGTATTAGTCGCGTTTATGTGTTGGTGTAATGCTTTTTTTAAATTAAAGTTGCAAGCGAGCATGCAGTGCATCTCGTAAATGGTCATTGCCGCTCATATACTTTAACCAACTCAAATATAAAGATTAAGCGACATAATTTATGTTTCAATTATTCTATTAAATAAAAATATTTTTTAATTATGATTTGAGTATACCATTAAGAAAAAAGTCACAGATTTCTTTTCATCAACATATTTTACGAGTCATATCTATGAATAAGAAACAGTTAACACAGTCATGCTCTTCTTGTGTTAGGGGAGATTATCGTTGAGTAAACAACCCTAGGGGCCACAAAATATTCGCTTTACCGTATGGCTACGTAAAATTCTCTCCAAATGTAATTTTAAACATAAACTATAATTTAGGAACTTATATATTTTTTTACTGGCCTTGCCAGATCACACATTTGTTTTGGCGTTTAAATTAAGTATCGAAAGCTAAAGTTTCAAACATTTCAAAGCCCTCTGGTTCAGTGTCATTCGCATAGCACTGCATGTGTCAGTGTCAGTATTGATAGGACTGCAATTGTTTTTAACACTCAACGCTGACGCTCGTTTCGTGGCCCACGGCTAAGCCTTCCAATTCAAACATACCTGGTCCCCCAATCGTCTCGCGAGTCTCAAATGCTGCGTGTGACAATCCACAGCGGAGTCGAACTCTCCCATCGCCAGGTAGACGGCGCCAACGTTGCCGATCTCCCTCGCTTCCTGCAGCCGGTCACCCATCTGTTTGACAAGCTGCACGCACTGCTTGTGGCTGGCTAGAGCGTTCGGGTAGTCCCCGATGGCGGTGTACACGTGGCCTAGGGAGGTGAGCGCTGCGGCCGCGGCTTGCGTGTCCTGAGGAAAATACGAAAACTTTATTAAAAGTCAAGTTTTACTGTGATAAATATTACATAAATGAAGTTCATAGTAGAGCCAATAAAATCAAATTATTTTATACTTATTATAATTTATTATTCTAATTAGTTACAACTGAATTCTAAATAGTAATAGGGAAAATATGTTATTTGATAAAACTGTGTTTAACATTAAACTTACTAAAAAAACAGAATCATAATGAAGTGGTACCTTGCACATAATTATTTGTCAAACAGTTCAACCTTGTAGATGTCTAAGGTCATGGTAAATATTTACTTAAAAAGAAATTAAATTCCAGATTTTCTGAATGGCAGGCCAGTGACAAGTGTAGTGAAACCTGTGCCGAAGGGGTCGCCAAACAGGATCGGCAGGGTAGATAGAAAGTTATTCTACGTATGTACGTTTCTTTCGTGTTATCTTCATTTAGTATCTATTTTAAGCTGTTAAATCGACTTTATCAAAATATTTAACGTCACGCCGCGTCGTATATTCTCATGAAACACAAAATGTTATCTCGTATGTACTACAAATCAATAGTATTTGTAAGTAAATTTTCTTATCGGTCTTTCTAAAATATGGGCCAACTACTTTCTTTTACGTTTACTTTACCCGTTTCTATAATAAACCTCATGCACGAGCTTAAGTAACTTTATTCCAGTGGTTATAAGTTCTACATTTCAACGAATGTTTACTGTGTGTCTGTTCACTTTGGGAGATAAAAGGATTATAAAAGCAAACAAAAAAGAAAAAACATTAGAATGCAGCGCATCCTTTTCACCGAGGAAGTGAGGGCAAAGGAAAAAATACCCGACGACAGACCGCCAATAGGTTCTTTGTCTCGAACGAAATGGAATAGGGAGGGGCGCCATTATCAACGGTTTCGATAAATTTAACTGATACGTTACGAACTAAGGAAGTTATTATTTTCTTATGCTTAACGTAAGTAGTTCAGCGGTTACTACTTAAAATAATTATATTTTTCAATAACGGTTATAACTTTTTTGTTTTTGATGACCTTATATTATTATGTAAGTAAATAGGTACCTATCTTACGCGGTTTAGAAACTAAAAATTAGAATTTATATTGAAATGCAGCTAAAAAGAAATTTATTTCCATATGTCGTGTTGTATGTTGGTAAATAATATCATGCTTAAACAATGTTATAGCAGTGGCTTGCACACCTATGTAATGCACGCAGTGATTTTTTTATATCTTTTGCATATTAAACCAGTGCATTAAATCGTGAATATTTAAACGGATATAAGTTTATTGACTTCGGAATATTTATAGAAGCTAAAAAGGTTCGTTTCTTCGAGTGTCTCATTCCTTCGAATCAATGTCAAATTAATCCTAGCGCGTCAAGTATGTAAATTCAGTATCAACAATGTTGCAAGAACAAACGAGACGCGATCTTTTAATTTAAATACAGTTGCAATTAGTGTCGATGGATTATAAACATAATCGATAACCCCGACATCGACTTTCTCGTGACAGCTAGGGACCACACTAACGTTAAGTCGGCCGGTCCAACAATCTAGCTAATTAAGTATGTGCAACATGATACGATAACGTGGTGATTTACATATTGACTCGATCTCCTTTGAACGTTTCCAGTTTAATAGAAGGCACGGCGATGCTCTCGGATATCTGTCACTACACAGCATTTAACCGGAGCGGACCGAGATCTGTGTCTTAAACCGAAACAACTTTAATAAATAATACCTTGAATGAGACGCGTTTATCAACCTCCATTATATTTTCTTTTGTAAGCTCGTTTGTTGGATTGCTAGTACAATGGGATACAGTGTGGACTATTATGCAGAAACTAGTATCAAGTACACCGCGTTCTTGGGCCCTTTGTTTCTTTTTGTCGGATGTCAGTCCCGTTGTATAGAACTAAAGAATCTCGTGGTTCTACTTGGAATTCTACAAAGCAATACAATTGTGGTCTCACGCTTCACTTGTGATCTCGCTCAGTGAATATCTACGATTATTTCTTATTTTAAAAGAGTATTAACTTTATTGACTGCTAGATATTGACATCAGATGACCTGCACTCATATATCTTTAAGCCCCGCTGCACCCTGTGTATAATTACTCTCAATCACAAATAAAATAATAATAAGCTTAAGACTAAGGATGCCGTTCCAAAGTCTAAAGACGTGCTATATTTTTATATAAAAAATGAGAACTAAAGATTGGAGCTAGACATACGGGCTAAGGATTTGAAGTGAAACTAAGTATTTTATAGTAGGATTGTTACTTAGTTTAGCTCACTTTTATAGCTTAGCTATCTCGCACATCTTTGGTGGAAAGTCACCCTAACTTTGAATGTCCCTTTTGAATTTCTTCACTACATTGGGTAACTTCCAAACCGACAAAACAATAAATTCTCAACACGCAGGTAATACACATAAAAAGTAGCTCATTCGAAAACTCTTGATTATTATTCTGATTCTCTAAAGTCAGTTGATGCTTCTAATATTTCTGTATGTCTCATTAAAACGAGATCAGGAGTTTTTGCGACGCCACATAATGAATAGCCGGACACAGAATTCTGTTTTAGTAATGATATCCTTTATGTTACGCTTAAAATACCAAAAAAATGTATTTTGTTTTGATTTATATATCTCAAGGGGCTGGAATGTAAGTGGCGAATTTTTTGTTGAGCTCCAAAAGTTCAACAGGATGCGCCATTTAGATGCTAGAGCTAACCAGTTATAAAACAACTTAATTATTTTATGATTACTTTGCATCCACTATTTATCATTAAGACTAGTTGTGTTAACAGTTTTGTTCGTAAGGCCACGATAATAAATACTCGCTGATTTGATAGTGCAATTCAAACCTATGTTACATTGTAAAATTATAAACAAATAAGGGGTAGAATCGGAACTGTGGCTAACTTTACGTAGATCTTTATCTATATATGGACTACATTTGTCCATGGGCGGCAATGACTACATATCATCAGATCGAAAGTACACTCGTTTATTCCTTCACTTTCTTAATCCAAAAGCTCAAAGTTCGTAATTTACACACAGACGTATCGATTTTTCCCATGTGTATAATATTAATTAAAGTATTTATGTCACTTGTTTTTACTTAAACATAAGTATGCATAAATAAACTATTTAGCAAGCTGCCGACTTGTCGGTATTTAGCCTCAAGTAAATATCTCAAGGTATGTGTGTAAAACATACAGAATTCATGATTACTTTGGATTGGCGTGGAATTTTAGGTTCATGAATATTCATTTTAAGTCAACGATTATTTTAATTACTTGTCTTCTGCCTTCATTGGACTAATAATTAAGTTTCGCTATGTCATAAAACAAGACTGCAAAAATATTCACGATTGGCGAGTTAAGTAGGTATTTCATAAATGTGTACGAGCTATGCATTTTTAAATAACGTAACAGGTATCCTGTGTATGATTTAATTATCAGAAAAATTACTAGTACTTGAAACGAATAACATAAGGGTGATAGAGTTCTCTGTATTGGAATTGATGCTTGTGTGCAATAACTGCCATAAGCGACATTAAAAGTCAAACACATTATCAGATTTGCATATACAATAAAGTTCATTTATTTATATTAAACTAGTGCATTAAAATACGATATATGTCTATAGGTAAATAACATTATTCTCACGGTAGCAACAAAATAAAATTGCATGCGATTTACATAATATTAATAGGTCCGAGATATCAACGATCAGACGTAGCGAGATGCGCGAAGTATTTGAGAGATGCCACACAGAAATACTCGGGCTTCAGTCTTAAAATCCCTTTAATCTTTGACGGGCTATTCCAAAGCATGGCTTAAGGCTTACGCCGCATTTAACTGATAAAATGTGGATGCTGATGTGAGAAACATGGAAATTAATATTTTTTAAATAGAGTATTTTACTTTTTTTTTTTTTGTTAGAAACCATGAAACCTTGAGATAATCCGTTGAATAGCGCTCATAACATCGATCTCATATAAAAAAAAAGAAAATTATCTAAAATGAAAGAATATTTTGTGACAAATAAACGATGAACTCCTCGCCGGGTAAATGTCTTAACTAATTTCATATGAATCAGTTTTACATACGTAAAGCCAAATCACTTTAGAGCCGTTTTTGCATTTGTAGTAGTGTACCGTCAGCAGATATATAAACAAATAATATTTATTTATATTTTTCATAGGTAGGCACTAATATTACAAAAACGTAAAATGTTATCATGAATGAATAGTTATTTTCACTTACATCAGATAAATCGATAATTTTAGCGATAATTCGTTCTAATATTGTATCCAAAGCCTATTTATATCAAGAAATTCGTGACAGACTAAAATTATCTTTCTTGGACTTGGTGATAAAAACATTATGTTATTGTATAGCAGTTGTAGATACATTTTTTGTATTGAAAAGTTGAAAACCGCGTATTTAACTGCGACCCTGGCTCGGCCGATAGCACCTGCGTAGCGTCGGTTATTCTAGGCATTCACTAATGAAGCTCAGTTACTGGCTCACATGTTACTGTCAAATTATTCGCGGTTGGTATCTAGGCGCGCGATCGTGACGGCTAAACTTATATTAATGTCCGTCTGTGCGTCTGCATGCCTGTGATGGTAGCGGTGATATAGGAATCTTTAATTATGGTAATCTGGTAAGACACCCCGATGTAATGCTGAATTATATCGGCTATTTGTATTAGTTATTGTGCTATTGACATTATGCCTTAAGTATAGCTACTGCTACTTTCACCTTTTGTTATAGGTATCCATTGAGCCACTAATGTAGCGAAAAGTTTCATGTGATTATAGGGTTTCGCTCATGATGAATATAGGTTATCGTTCAGTGGTTCATTAATGTAAGTTACCTACACTGATGTTATCTATTGTCAATATATTTTTTGATTTATCTCAATTTTCATTTCCTAAATAAGATTTTTTTGAAATTTATACGTAAGCGAAACGTGAGCAACAATATAGTAACTTAGTAAAAATAACTTTCCACAAAATTATACATTTTCAACACACTTAAGTTATACAATTATTTTGCTCCATATTCGGACGGCCGAACATACTGTAGGCTTATAGCCTGGACGGAATAAGAGAGTATCCACTAGATCAAAACGAATCTTTTACTGGGAGCTTTTGTTTTCTTACAGTGAATTTCATATTTGGAATGAAATGGTGTAGAGTCGGAGAGTTGTCCAACAAAAGTCTGGAATGAAGTGTGAAGTCCACCAATTCACACAAGGTTAGGGCTGTGTACTATGGTCCAAAAATGCTTCTCGTTCTTAAGACCCGTGCCCAGCAGTGGCACAGTAATGGGTTGCCGACTTGTACAACAAAGCCCTAGACTACAAATAAGACAGGTCAAACGTGAGCGAATAAAAAAAGCATAAAGTATCAGGAACATACATATATATGGTCGTTTGTAACATAAAAGGAAATCGTCTCTGTACGTTGTTGTTCCGATAAATTCCGACTCGGCTACCATTTCGCGGTTATTTTGAATCGCCGCAAGTTTTTGTTAAGCGCCGTTGCGCGGAACACGTAAAGTAAATATTTTTATGACTATTTGTTCTACAGACTGTGCCACGTTCGCGTGACCGGTAAGCTTTGTGTTACAATAATACCACTATTATTGTTTATTGCCTTCGTTGACACATACCTAATATATTTGCGTATGAGTAACGCACATGTTGTCGGACTGTTGGCAGCATTGTTTATTCTCATTAGAACACGCCTTCCTCGCGTTTGTTAACATTTGTTAAGCCATTTCAAAGTAACATACGAGTATATGTATTTCGAGTTTGTTTCTATGTCAATTTTTCATTGACAGTGAAAACGGAAGAATGATCATATTTGTGGTCGCATACTGTCATATACATCCGAAAGAGAGGGACGAGATTAACTTCTTGTCCCAGAACCTATACAAAAATGACTTTGGTGATGGTGGTAGGAGATCGCGGAGTCCTATATGTAGCGTTGAGGCAGGTCATCGAGAGGGTTAGATGCGATTATAATCCGGTGTCTCTCCCAAGATCATGTGGTACCGTTTGATGGTTTGTCTAAAAAAGGCATAACCGGTAACCACTTCGCAGCAGGTAAAGTGATAATTCTACAACAGGGCTTTACTTCCATCTTGTATTTACAAGATGCGAAAACTGAAAAACAACGCATTTGCAATAAAAACATCGATCAGTCAATACGAATTTCGAGGAGGTCGTTACGTATCAATATCAATTATAAACTCGTCTGGTCCGACGGAGCCTCACTTCCGACGTCAATTTAAATTTCGTTTCTCATGCGGCTTGTTATTAAAACTGAAGATTTTTAAATAAATTGGTACGTTGTGAGGAAGTGCGCTACATATTGTCAGGCATAACGAAAGTCCGTAGTACATAGACATGATGCGTATAATGTAACAACAGCGTTGGGAAACATTTCAATATAGGATTGAAAAGTTGGTGTGGAAATTTAAGATTTTAAAAACCTTAAGATAATCATAATTACAAAGTATTGTTTTTGTAAATATCTGCTATAGTAAAATACCGTGTCACAGTTTTTTTTTAATCTCATTTATTTAGAAGTTTTTTAAACAAAGTTTATGGTGTCACAGTTTTTATATGATAAAGCAACGAAACTTAGATTTCGCAGGTACTAACACATCTCCCTTATCTACTCCACTTTTAGCAGATAGCAGCGGACACATCATCAGATATATTGTACACTCGTTTAGTAATTCAATCTCCACACAACAAAGTATTTAAGAAAACAGTAAACTTTCTACGTACAGTACATAATAGTACATTAATTTGGTGTTCGCGATACTCGCTTTATAAAGAGCTATCTCTACACGATGACAAAGCTAATCGAGGTAGCAGAGTTATGTGGGCCGCGTAGCTGTGCCACTATGGTGCTATCGGTGGTACTAATCTTAAGTATTCACGGGTATTTGTTGCAAAAAACGCTTTAGTATATAATTTACTAGTATTAACCCGCAGCTTCGCTCGCGCTCATTCACGCAATGAGGCCGTAGATATAAAAGTAGGTACATTGTAGGTATAAAAGGTTCTTTTCTATCCCGCGGGAGAAGTATCACTTTTCGGGATAAAAGGTACCCTATGTCCTTTTCCAGACCCCCGACAATGTGTGTGCAAAATTTCGTAAAGATCGGTTGAGTAGTTAAACCGTGAATGCGTTACAAACAAACAAAGAAACAAACAAATAAACGGACTTTCGCATATATAATAATTATAGGATGATGTGTTTATGAAAGCCAATATCGCTTTGATGATAAAAAATAGCTCGGGTAGCTAGGATTCTATGTTTTCAGTGACGTGACACACGAAAAAAGAACCGAAACCAAACCAAAAATAGTCATCTAAATTCTTCATTTAGATAATCAGGAATAAGTTAAAGGCTAAAGTTGTTAGACCGGTGACCGAACGGAAAGTTAATATCACGGGTAAAACCGTGTGAATCAAATTGCACGTATATGTAATTGATCTGATATTTTTAATTGACATCATACATATAAGGTATGGTGTTATGATAACGTCAATAAAAAATTAGCCTGCAATCGTCAGCAAACATTAACCCAACTTCGCTTACCTTGTAAGTATTTTATAATGTGTAGAGACCATTGCAAGTAAGTACTCGTAGTTAGTATCTGAGTCGATATTATTTATACAACTCGTCCTATTTCAGGCAGGTTCATGTAGGTACGAGTTGTAGTGAACATTTAATATTACGTTTGCGTGCATGTTAACTATTTCTATATTGATAAATGCACTGAGTACTTAACTACAGTAGAGGCGACGGGGTTGGGATAATTGTTTTATTTTTGTATTATCCACTCTTTATGCACTCAAGACATACTCACATACACATACACTCATTCTCACATGACATACATCCCTCACACACACACACACACAGAAACATACACACACATTAATACTTATAATATAATACTATTCATTTTTTTTCTTTTTTTTTTCTTCATTTTTTTTCTCTTTAATTTTCGCAAGTACTACTATTTGATAAAATTGATTGATTGAAGATTGAGCGGGGTACCCAGTAATACGCGCATCAAACCCAGTACAAGGACCCTTGTGTCTTGTTGTGTTATAATTATTTAATCAATAAAACTTTTTTTTTATCCTTGGCTATGCTGATATAGTGGAATAGGTTACAGTAAACGCTTGTCAGTATCTGAAGAATATAAACACTTACGGGAATTTTTAACAGACTCTAAATGAAAGCGAGTTTATCTATTCCTTGTGTATGTTTGTATTTTTATTTGTTCATTAAATATGTGCCTAAGCTCTAAATTACGTTCGCCTGCAAGTATATAAATAAGACTCGTTTAAAATAAAAATGCACTAAAATAAATTTCGAAGTTTATATCGATATATTATAATATGTAAAACACAGTAAGGCACATAAACGATCCATATTTCACATAGGTACGTAATAATTTACGTGAAAATGAAATCTTTGACAAGTACAAGCATTACAAAAACCACTTTCTCTGCACAACGTCGGTGTTTGAGCTATGTCGTACCAGCCTTACGCGAAAGAAATCTACAAATAGCAAAACTCAGTTTCTTATTAGCCTTTTGAGGCGCCGCCACCCGTCGCAGCAATGCTAATTTGCAGTAAATACGCTAACATGCACTGAGCTCTTTATTGCACCAACGTAATGACTCTTATCGATCATCAATTCTTCTTATTATCCAACTGGATGCGTCTATAAAGGAAATGGGAGCGCGTTTTCGTTTTTTACACCCACGCATTATCATAGATTGCTTTAAGATTTTACCACACACGCTTTTGCTTCTAATTAATGTAGAAAAAGCGAATTATCCATGTGTCTTACCCTTACTGAGCGATAATTATTGTCGCTATTTAATGCTTTACATGATCTATGTGATAAGGGAGGTTCTTTATAGGCTTTATTCCGAGAACTGTAATTACTACTTGGAAGCTACATCGGATATTGCATTCGGGTGATTGAAATTATGGGAATTGTAACTCGGTGAATCGTTCAACTATGTTGTAATAGTTATACAGAGGAGTATATTAAATATACGAGGTATGACAGTCAATTCTAAAAATATTGCTAGAAATCTTTATTTAAATTTTTGAGAAACGATGACAAATATTTTCCCCATCGTTGCAAGCTTGGTTGTGGTCAACCACAAATAGGACTTTGATCATATCTGGGTTTGATTACAGATATCCATGAGCGGCAGTGGCCACATACCATCAGGTGGACTGCATGCTCGTTTGCTACTTCCATCACATAAACGGATCATAGCAAATAGAAACGGAATGGAAGGGAAGTTGAAAGGTCCACGTAAAACAGGTTGATAAAAACAGAGAAACATCCACGCAACATATACTCACTTATATATCCGAGTATATTTAAATTCTATATATTTTCCTACTTATATTCTGTGATTTATGAATGCGAATCATTTCGTAATTACTTCTTCACTTATTTCGCAACAACTTTTAATTACAGTTAAAATAATTCAACTCATTAGATTGAAATCGTGACCGCTGTTATTGCTTGCCACTTGCTTTCAAATCGTGACTGCAATGGGAGCATCTTAGCCGAAACCTTACAAGTATAATTGATTGCGTATTATGAGCGCGTAGAAGTCAATAAATTACTGTTGTAGGAAATAGCTGAGCTGAGTGTACTCTATTGCTTGCTCGGGTACCGAATGACCGCTTAACACGTTCGCAATGAGCTCCATACTGGCGCATTCTTAAATAGATAACATTATGATCTTGTTGAGATGCAGAAGCAAATATAATAATTTAAAATATACCTTTAAAAAGACGCTTTCTACACTCATAGCTCTACAGTAGGATTTTTTCCTGACTCGTGGGTGCAATGCAATTCACAAACACCCAGATCCAGAACAGAAATCTAAATTCATCATTCAGATATCTGTCTAGCCGGGAATCGAACTCGGGACCCACTGCGCGTAAGACCGGCATAGTAACCACCCCACGCGGGCACACGTCACTTAAGGTAAGTATGCATTAAAATTGTGATTACTTCGTGTTTAATTTTATTAATAAGTTAGCAGCGAACGAATTTGTAGTCTAGTGATACTTCCATCTGTGGTTAATCCTCATTAGGATGGAACTTTCGGTTTGTTTAGACTTACAAACTAACACACTACTAGTAATTGCCACTTGCCTCCTCATGTACTAGTTTTCAACGTCTTGAGGGCTAATTTTGCAAATAGTTTAAGACTATACCGGCATAAGAATTTTTGCTAAGCGAAAAAATAGACAGTATGTAAAAAATATTGATAGTTATTGAAGATTCCTGTCTAAAATTTAGCATGATTGTATTCCGTATATGCTCATGTAATCCACTTACATTAATCCCCTGTTTAATATAATAACCATTCAAACCGAACTCAGGCATTTAAACGAGTTGAGTTTATCAGTAATCGCTTAGGCAATTAGTTACCTTAATCAGAATGCATTTGCTTTCAATCCGCAATTAAATCGTAGAGTCAGTATAAGCCGCGTAATAGTTATATAAGAAATATGTTCTTAAATTTAATAAATTGTATTAAATGCGATAGAGGAGAATTTTTTTTCGGTTCGATTCGGGCGACACACATGTCTCTGCCTAAAAAATAAATACATAGTGTTAAATATTTTGCATTCTCGATGGAAGAGTGTGGTACTAAGAGAGATATACTTACTATATATTCCAGGCATTTCAATTTAGTTCTCTAGGGTAGCATTGATCACATATGTATGTCTATGTTCGTAGGTGGCAGTGACCACATACCATCATGTGGAAAGCGTACTAGTTTGTTATTATAAAAATATATAAATAGATACATATATACTATGTACAATTTTAATACCAAGACAAAGAAAACTTAAACGATTCGTATATTGCAATAACTTCTTATAGGTATTTTTATGATCATCTTGTGTGATATATGGCTTGAGTCAGTGTCCCGATTAAGCATCGTGTCACTGCATACCGCATTCAAAGGCACATATCAGTGTATGCGTTAAATAAAACCCATTTATAACCACTCAGTGTACTTGACAGTCTTATTAATTTAACAAACAAAGGTACTAAAAATACCCGTGGCCGAGGTCATGGTCGAGGCGAGCAATCCCATGTGAAAATTAAATAAGTCTTGTTCCCTGCGTATGCGAACGTTTATTTTTACAACTGCATTTATTTCTACCTACAAACGTTATTTATTTGCAACCGGAGAAATCAATGTTTAATACCCTTCTTTATGTAAATATTCCATTGTGGTTATTTGAAACTCTATTTTGCGATACTTGGATACGGTGTAAAGTACTCTAAGCATTATGAAATATGTCTCCACTGTTAGGAAAATAATAAATCAAATATTGTTGATGTTAAGGGTGTTTAACGTATTAAAATCTTTATTAGGTACTAGCTGATCCCCGCGGTTTCACCCGCGTTTAAAAAGTAAAAGGGATTAGAATAAGTATAAATTTAAAAACAATTATTTTAACAGAGAGCCAAAAAAATGCATTTTTGTTATAAGTATCGTGTATACTTTCATATGCGTTGACTAAGTTGTTATTTTAAAATCACAAACAGACAATTCAATTTTATTTATTTGTATAGTTGTGAAAAAGCTTTAACATAGTAAAATACTCTTTGAAGAGCCCTGTTTAACTCGGCAGTATGTACCAGGTACCTATTACATTGTAAGCTCAAGTCCGGTATGATGTCAGTTCACCTGATTTCCTAGTGATCTCTACATTTTAGTCAAAGTAAGTCTACCTAAGTGGGTATAAGAACATGTTGAGAGTATAACAACAGAACAGTTTTTTCGCGTCTAATTGCTATAAATCTGTAACTGTCAACAACAAGATAAATTGGAGTGTTAAGCCTTGGGAAACGTATTGTTGTTGAATTGTAATAGAAATATGAACCTTGTTCGCAATTTGTTTGACTAGCATTATTAAATTATACAAATTAATAGGTATATATGCATGTTTCTAAATCGTGTAACACTTTTGATATGTTGCATCTTTTTATGTAACTTAATTAGTGTAGTTTTGCAACTTGTTACAAGTACACGTTTAGATTTAAATTTAAAATGGTTTCAATTATGTTTACTTCGTTAGCAACTAATATTGTCATATTCCTCTCTTTCCTTGATTTTCAGAAAGATAAATGTGTGATTCGAGCTTACATTGTGCTATCACTGTTTATATAAGTGTTAAGTTTAAAATAGAAAAAGGTTTTTACGCATTAATAAGCTTAAATTTTATACTTGTATCCCTGCTTCTTCGAAAAACCCGTTAAATAGTCAATACCATCGAATAGTAGGTAATTGTTAGATTTTTGTATCAGACATTAATAGATGTACTTATAATAAAAAATAATAGTAGTTAGCTAGGGACATACAATAATACGTAACTTCTCTTACCAATCCGTCACGAAGAACGATGAAGGAGCATATTTAACGCTTTCCTCAACTGTGGTTGAAATTAGACCATGCTTAAACTGTGAGACAATAGCTAGTCAATATAGCCTACCTTGCATTTCATAGCCAGGACGAGTTGATACCGGTGTGCAGTCAGCGCATCTTTATACGACCCCTGGCTGAAGTACGCGGCGCCCAGATTGCCGTGAGCTCTGCATTCACCAGCGGTGTCCCCAAGTGACTTCGCCACCGCCAAGTCCTGTTGCATGTAGTTGATTGCCGCGTCGAGCTGGCTGAGCGCCCAGTGAGCGGAGGATAAGGCACTGAATACGGATCCCCTGCAATGAAAATAGTATTATATTTTTTGCAAATGAAAATCGAATTGGAAGTCGACTTGGATTTTTATAGGATTGATTTTATTAAGTTTAGTAACCGCTTAAGAAATTTTATTATTGAGAAATGGCACTTCCATCAATCTGTGTAATAAAGGCTTCGCATCAAAGTTACGTGCCACGCATGGTTTGTATTTGTGTAAGAAAGGAAAACCATCTTGTAAGTTTCTCTATTTTATTATTTCTTCAAACCTGAGCACATCAGTGCACTTTTATGGGAAAAATAGATGAGAATAGCCACAAACGTACAAGTTAAAGACGCCGTTTAAAATAATGTGTTGGAAATCGAAAGGGTTTTATGTGAAAGTCGGCTACTCTTTATAATGTTGATTAGTGCGAACACCTAATGGTTAGCACTTTCAATCAAGAATACAGACAATCAACACACCTGGTGTTACTGCTTTAAGATATAGTACCTTTCTGGCACGATTTACCGACTTCCTTATGAATAACAAAGCGGCTTGGTGTTTACCTACCTACACGATTTTAGCGAGACATTTAGGTCCTTAGTTTATTAATTCATTAATTTTCAACTTAGGTATTCAATGAAATGAAATAATCACCCGGACATTTATTTTGAATATGATGATGACTTTCTTAATCAAAATATGCAAATTAAAATTATTTTATGGCCTAAAATTGTAAAGTTAACCATTTTCTTTAAAGTTTTTAGTTTATTTTTAACGTCATATTAGACGTTTATTTCATCCTAATTGAACGGATTTTGTTAATAGATAGGTACGGTTTTTTTTTGGTAATATCAGACTTTATAATCGCAAATTCTAACGCAGAAACGTAAAAAATTATCTATAAATAGAAATTTATAAACATTAATTTAAAAACCTCTATTAAGTACAGTTTTAAATACATGTATTTATAAAAATATTTATATCAAATATCTAAACACTTGCTCAAGCAATAAATTCCAACGGATATAGTATGTAAAAAGTGTCAATTAATAATAAAACGTTTGCTCTTGAACATTAATTAACTTCTTACTTAATTTTTTAATGTTAAAAGTACCATAAAAATTGCACCTCAACATTCTTTGATATACAACTTGAATGTTTACGACACGATAGAATTTCACATGAATAAATAAATTTTATGGAAGATCTAACTAAATCATATTCACTGACGGTAAAAGTAGTAAACTTGCAAATTAGTAGATACAGCTTACAGCCTTTTGAAACCTCAGAATGTGCAATATCCTACTGCTGTTAAACCAGTTTTATGTTTGTTATACCTACATACGAATGTATTATAAAATTGTACAACGCTTTAAGTATGCATCTGTCAACCACCAACTAGTAAACTAAAGTGACTTTTGCTGTACAAAACATAAATAAGTCTTATACCAGATTTAATTACATTAGATTAATTGCAACTAAAATACGAAAAGCTTGACCTACCTACTGTATTACGTAGTCTTGTCCATTCTATTAAAACTAATAGGTCTGTTAAAATGTATTTTTATTGTTATGAACAAACTCATGTTATTTCTTGGCTGAACTACAATTATTTACTATAATACATATCCAAAAAAATATGAATATGTTACATAAAAAAAAACAATAAAATTATAGGCGAAGTCGATTCAGTAGGTCTTTCTAGGGAAAGTAGGTAATGTTTTCTTCAAATTGCAACTAAAGTAAACCAAATCGATTGAATCGATGCACTTTGAATGCAAGAAAAGCACATTTTGGTATAACCTCAGCAACATAGATCCTATAAACTATAAAGCAATAGTTACAAATGTTATTGGTCTCTTTGCGGCGCGCTTGATACATCCAATCATCGGCGTTCACATATCGCGGTGAGTTCACAAGCTTATCCACAAACCTATTAAGAATTAAGAGTCTATTTGATTACTTCGTCTGAATAGACGTAACAATTCTATACGAGGTTGATGGATGCACCTAAAGCAGTTGATGGCGTGGATTAATAAGTGAAACTGTCCATTTATGGTGGCTCTCAGATTTGCTATGCGACGTGTATTAATATCTTATTTCTGCCGTGTTGGGAGTTGACTCCTGGGTACGGCCGCTCAATGGCGAGTAGGCTGCGGTATTAATGGTTTTTGCCTATGTCCGGGAATGTAAATGCTGATGTTGCATATATTAAAGGAAAATAGCCACGAGTGCGTTTATAGAGTTATTCCAGCGATGTGCTGGTGTGAATTGCCTTTAGAGAATTACGTTGTGTAATAGAAGTTTCGAAATTGTACAATCTGCATACATTATCCAAAAAAGTTATGTAAAATTAAAAAAAAAATGCTTATAGATACTCGTATTGTACTATTTCAATGGTATCGCTAGCGAGTACCCTCACACACGGTTTCTTAATTTTTTACTCATGAAACCTTTATAAATAACCAAAGCAAATATATAAAGCCATAATCAATTTTAAAGATAGTTCATGAATGGATAATTATTATTTTATACTTATTTTTTAATATTTTGCGTTAAAAAATATAATCAACTAGGCACGCATCAATAAATATGTGGCAAGCATCTAATGAATAAATTCATCAGTCGATTTCTAAAAGAGTCAATTATTAAAAAAATGGACTGTGTATGTGGAACGATAAATAGTGCGAGATATAAAATGAAATATGGATAAATTCTCAAAGAAAACTGCCTCTTGCCCCACATTCGAGATCACATACATCCGGTGTCAGCTCAAAGGAGCGTTATCGTAAATAATTTCTTCAATAAACTAGAAATATGAGCGATTTCACTGATTTACGATACTGAATCTTTGCATTGTATCACTTACCAACCTACTAGTTACCGACCTACTGAGTATATTAAAATCAACATCAAAATCCCTGATTTTGACAACTACATTAATATGATAGATTTGAATTAATTACGAAGATGAATCAATAGAACATAATTAATTCGCCAGAATATTTCAGTTAATTTTAGAGAACCTAAATTGATTCTTAAAAATCAACCAATACCTACTTTTTAAAGTCAATAAAATAAGTAGGTATGTCAAATTTTGATCAAAGTGAGCTACAAGCAGGTACCTACTAGTAAGTAGTTATTAAACATACGGGATATACATAGGGAATATAGTTCTAGGGTTACGTTGCGTTCTAGGACATAAAATCAGTTAACTTCTATCGGCGTAGTAAATCCAAAGACAAAATTAACATTTATCATTACTAGCGGACCGGTCAGGAACACATCATAGGCTTTGTAAGGCTCTGTAAAAACTCCTACAATTAATCCATCATTATTCCCTCTAGGGATCGAGAACATGACTTATAACTGAATGCTACTGGACTAGCAGTGTGAAATACTAGATTTTGGGCCCTCAAAAAATGTTTAAGTGACAAGATCGTTAAACAAATATCGCTCAAGCGTAATACTCATGTACAATTTTATATGATCGAATACATAGTTAATTGAAGTTGCGCAATGGTGCACTTCACTCTTAAGTTACTTTCAACACGTTTTTAATCTATAGCTTTTACGCATCTATGCATCGTGTCTATGGGTAGACAAAAAAAAGTAGTAAAGTACTCTATGCTCCATATTAAGTCCGGGTACATCCGGTTGAGCATAGCAGTGCCCACGTAAACAGCGGTCGATTAAAACAATCTCAGATAAATATTATAATTCGTGCGCGGGCTAATGAATCACCGGCCGGTGTAATTTGACAACGTGTCTGACACCTCGACGAGATCGATAACGTATTCTGGAGCACGCATCCTAAACGACGGTTTTGAGTAAATTAATTTATATTACGTTATCAAAGTCCATTTAAAAATTCTTAAAAGTCTTTTACATCTAAAACCATCGTAAGTGGCAGAAGCGTAGCAAGGCAAACAAAAATTGTTTTTTTTTTCTATACGATATTTTGACAGGTACGGTCTGTGTTAGTCATAGACATAAGATCTATATCTATGGTGTTAGTCTGCCACACTACGCGTCTGCACGGTACAATATCTGTAGATGTACCTAAAAGCAGCTCTAGACATAGGTAAAGCGCATAAAATGTATCGTTAACTTTATTAACTTATTAGTAGGTATTTCAATGCTGGTTACGAGTATCTTTTGCCTATACGTTTTTGAGAAGAGTATGTTAAATGTATCATCATTTAGATGATGTATTTTGACAAAGTATTTGTTACCTCGACTAGATCGATAAAGTATTCTAGAGGATGCATCGTAAACTACGGTTTGAAGGCTTTAGTCACATGTATAGCGCATGGACATGTGTCATGGGATTTATTAATTTAATAAATAAAATAACTAACATAAACATATAATTAGACGGTAGAGCTGAATAAATATTGTAATTATCCAAACTAAAAACTCAGGTTGTAAATTTGCGGTTTCCAATAAATATTACATTTGTAAGATGTATGTTGAATATTTTATTTTATTGTGTAGGTATTGACGTTGATTTTAGGTTAATTTCTATGTCAGTAACAGTATTTTAACAAGCCAGCTTTATAGTCTTCTGCCTTTAAAAGTACGGTCCAATTCAAAAGTGTCAAGATCTACAAAAAAATTGACACTTTTCTGTTTTCAAACATACTTTGCACTTAAAGTTTCAAATATCACCTCCCACACTTACATATCGGTTTCATATCAAAAACTTTATCTGGCTTCTCGATTTCCCTCCGAGATATATTCCGTTCCTTCCTTTATAGCCTGTCATCAGTCACCAATTATCCCATATTGATAAGGATCAAAAATAAATGTCCCTATTTATACAGTTAAAAGAGTTCCCTTAACACGTTTGGTATAGAATAGGGCCGTATCGATACGGATTCGATCCATCAACGGGAGATAAGATCTCTCCGAGGTGTGGGTTTCGTTCCTTGTCGACTTGAGTGTACTCTTCTTCAATAATGTATTGTATATTTTGATCGGTATTTTTATATGTATTAGCTGATTGGCTACAAGATATACTTTTCATACTTTCCTTCTCGCGGCAAAGATTGCGATTATAAAGTTAAATATGTATTAAGGTACCCTATATAGCCTTTAAGTGATACTAGCTTTTGTTCACGACTTCGTATATAAGGTAGCCATTATTTGATCAATCAATCGTCTTATTTAAACTGTGACTTAGCGAGTTAGTTAACTCTCTTGCGAGAGAAAATTTTGATAAAACTACTTTCATGAATTATTTCTGTGGATATTGTTTAGAAGTAATTTGAAACGTAGATTACTCTAATAATACATTATAAACAGGCAATACTAATAATATCTACTTATAGGTATCCCATAATTGACAGAGGTATACTCATCTTTACGGCTTACCGTTTCCTGTAATAAAATGAACTATGTACTTTATGTACGTGAATTTCATAGATAGAAAATTTATATGAGTAAACATAAATACTCATATTTACGTTCAAAGTTAAGAGCAAATGGATAGGAGGAGTTTAAACATACCGGGGTTATGATTATTACTGAATGTAGAGGTTAGAAAACTTTAAATGCAAGTAGTAAAAGATTGAAGGAATGTTTAATTGGCAATAGTAAATTTGAACTAAGATTATTACATTATGACTAGTTGTTTGATATTTGTTACAATATTAATTAAGAATGATTAATAAGTAGTAAATTGTCTGTTTGAAATTGTTCGCAATGGTTCAATATCAAGTTTTGTTGATATTTATTTTATCAATACATAAGGAAGAATATTACTAAATTTAGTATGACTCTATGTATAGGGGATCAGGTGGGTTGAGATAAATGGCTTTTATTAAAATATTTCATAAGAAATGTTAAAAATTAGTCAAAATAATTTGATTTGTATTTCAGTATTGAAATAAATCTGAACTCATCTTAAACATATTACAAATAATACGCAACAAAATAAGCACCGTGTATTCGGATAATATATTTTTTGAGTGGAATATATTCGTTAAAACATAAATAATGGCTGCAACACAAGATGAAGACGGGACGGCGCGCAATTTCGCCGCCCTATTAAAACTCGTCTCGTATCCCTTGAAACATTTACTTCCTGAGAGGCGAACATTTATAAATCAAAACGTCGAAATTCCGCCAGAGATAACCGTTCCCTTAAGTATATATAAATTATTCCACTGTCAACTCCGAGCATTTGGTCGGTGATTAAAAATAATAATGGTACCGCATTAATGAATGTGGAGATTCGCGGCCAACAATTTGTCTTCTTCTTATTAACGTTTTGAAACTTTGAGAGGTGTTAAAGGTGTGAAATTGTTGCTAAGAGATTAATCTTAAAAGGGATATCTGGCCCCGGCTCTTAAGGTATAAATCATACGTATACAGTGCGGCCCTTTGAAACACGAAATAAAATTCCTGATAATTGATACACGATTATGCAATCTTTCATCTTACATGACAAATTACTTTATCCAAAACATCAGAAGTCTGTAAAAGGTTGATATCAAAATGAGTGTTACACGGTAGAACAACATGTGCTTTATTTAGTTTAATTGTGCCTTGCGAGGACTTTTTCCTTTTAGTAACTGAATGGCTAATGTATTCTGTTGGCCGTAAATAGTATGTAGATACGGTAGCCAGTTAAAATGTCTACTACATATTTACTAAAAGTTATTTTAGTAAATATGTAGGTAGTAGATAATAGAATAGTACACTTTTATGGTAATAGGCAACTCTAATATTTTAAAATCAAATTTATAAAGCTCTCTTTACAAGTCTGTTTGTGAAGAAACATATACGAACCTTAATTTGAGTGAACATGATCCTATCCTCAAGGCAGCTTCCAAAACAGTGACGGCGGCTTGATACTGACCCGCAGCTAGGAGCTCTTGACCAACCACCTATAAAATAAATAAGGGTTACTTTCATGTAATTAAACATTCCTATATTAAATAAATACATATGTATATTTAACGCCTCAATTAAATATGTCTACCTTTACACAATTCAACCCAGAACACAGAATCGCCTTCCATTGCTTCATAACGGTAGGAATTTTAACATAGGTACAGGACCAAATTTCATCTGAAAGATTTTGTCTGTCTGTCAGGGTTGGTTTGACTGATTTGATTCTATTATATTATTAATGTATCTGGCTTATAATGTCTCATTTATGTAACATCGATTACCTTCAAAATAAAACAGAAACAAGTATTCGCGCCTATTGGATATAATCATAGATACGTCAAAAGGGCTTTGATATATATCTTGTAGATTACCTGCCTCCGAGCAAGTAATTTAAGAAAGTTGCAGGATCTAATGAAGTGGACCTCGATAAAATTGCATAAACCAGAATTATAACCGTATAAAGAAAATACATGACGCGCGGCGGACTCGGAAGATTGTTATGAAATAACTTATGAGAAGTATTATCGTGCACAGGTTTTATGGATAAGTAGAAAATAAGAACATGCTCCTAATTAAGTTATCTGTTAGAAAAAGTAGAGACGAGAAATGAGGAAATATAAAGATAAAACACTTAAACGTGATAGTAATGACGATTTGTAGATGATTATTTTGTATTTAACTTGGTTTTGGTTTATTAAATATGTAGGATGAGACAATTACAAAGAAATACTTATAGATCCCAAAAATCCCAAAAAAAAAGAAAATTAAAAAATCTTTCGAAATCGCCAATCGATAATTGAAAAACCAAGAAATAGAAAACCACTTTCCTTTGAAAAATCGGATAAAATCACCATTTGTGAAGATTAACATGAAATATTAACGCGGCTCCTTGTATTGAACATTGGCATTCGTGGTCTACAATGTAGTTTTGTTACTTTATATTTATTTTATCTTAAAGTCAATGGTTTTAAGAGATCGCATCTTGAACATCATCACGCTATTGCATATGATTAAGTTACCATACATTGTAAAGTACTATTCGAAGTTAATAAATAATTTGTATTTAGAGACAGGACCGGACTATTACATGTACTCTATAATTAGGTAACCAGATATCTCGCAGTGTAAAATAAAATTACACGCTTATTTTTTACTTTGTGTATAATAAAAATAATTTGTATGGTACAAATACACTTTTCAAACGAGCCGCTACGTTAAAAAGGTTCTACATGTTCTGCTATCTTCGGTCAACAAGGATAGGTTGCTATCTACAAAATGGTCCATTCAGGTATCTTTATTTCATTTATTATTACCCGATCCATTAAAAATAAGTGCATTTAATGGTCGTATGGTATAATGTAGCGAATGTGGCAGTGAGGTCGGGATGAGACGGTGGATATCAGGGTGGCTATCTTTTCGGAAAAAGAGAGACATTGAGACAGACCTCAGAGACTATCTGATTTCAATTCGATGGCGGAAATTGGCGTTAATCAGAAAAATAAAAACATAAAAATAGTTGTTTGTATTAGTTCTTATAAAACTTTTCTCCGTGTATGTACATATTGTACATTTCTTTTTATACTTATCTATGAGCTCTGAACGAAACTGCCTTTGTTTAGGAAAATGCATTATTATGGATTTACAAAATCTACTACTATTAGAAAATTTACTAGCCATTTGTCCCACATGTTATCATAAAACGGGACAATATTAATAGGTCATCGGGACGCGAATCCATTTCATCCACATCGGGACTATCCTGCAGAATCAGAACGTATGGCAACACTGGTAGATATCCTCGATACGATGTCATTCACTTCACTAATCTGAACATAATAATGAGCTAATGTACTGAAATGCGAATTTGAGTATCATTGTCCGAATGCAAAAAGCGCGTCGAATTTTTAAAAACCCATTACGCTGCGATGCATGTTCCCGACAATTCCGTAGTAGTACGGTGTAGAGTATAAATCAAAATGTTTTACGAACACCCACGGCGTTTTTATGTTTTAAATTAGTGTGTAATCGGTAGCTACTTTTTATACAATATTATACAATGCACTAACTTATGTTTTAAAGTATAATAATGCAGCCTCAGTAGAGCTAGGTTAACTTTTTGTGGCGTTAAAATTACATAGCATTGTCAGCATACATTTACCTACTAACTTTCGTCAATGACTTTGTTCGCATAATTAACAATTAATTTTAGTTTTAAATTGGTTAAAAGCTTTTCTATAAAAATGCGTTACTTTCTGTGTCTCCCAAAATTTACTTTCTTAGTAATTATCAACTAAACCCCTTATAAATACTAACATTACTTTTTTTCTCTTGCGACTCATAATACGTATATTATTATTAAAAAGTAGTTTTCTTTCTTTTAGACTTAATTTAGTATTTTTAAGATTATGTAGTATATCTCTGTGCCTGGTATAAAAATGTTCATCTTTTTGACTATAAGAAAATTAGCTAAAGAAACATTGAAAGTGTTACATTCATATTACTTGCGAACGTTGCTTTTTACGCAGCTAAATGCTATGTACCCACACATTACCTACCTGTGTGACGAGGACAAAAACGGTTCGGATAAATAACAAAGGATTGCCGAAATAAAAAAGGTTGGACTAATCTTAGTTTCGATAATAAGTAGTTGCCGACTGCCGTGTACACATAATACCGACCGTGGATAATGTGCAATATCTTTTAAATTTACCTTCAGTTATTATCGAACAAAAACTAAATTAAATCTAATAGAATGGAAATGGATGGTCGAAGATGGATTTATTAGCCTAGCCATTCGCCCGTACTTTCATTTGCGTCTGTGATTAAACTTTCACGACAATGTGACGTTATTAACTTATACTATATGTGGAAATCTGAAAAAAACTTCCTGTTACCTACATCATTCGCGACACTTGCAGATGTGTATTACACCTGATGGTAGGTATGTAATCACTTTAAATCTTTATACCTCCAATCCAATATCGAATAGAGACAAATCTATCATTTTTTAATTAACATAATATATCAACTATTATGGTCCAAGTTGTTAGACCTTACCTATGAGTACTTATGCTTTACTATGCCCTAAAAATTAATGTCTTTATTCCTGTAAAATATTAATTTTGATTTAATTTAATTCCAGATAGATATTTTTAAACTTTACATATTTTTACTCAACTATAGGAGGGTTATATTAATATTTATGAGAGATAGATGTAGACTGTAGGCTTTATAATGCCAGAAACACTACAGAGAGACTAGTAGGTTTTAATAAAATGAACGTCCACCTGCATTTTGTTGGCCACCGAGCCCGTCCATTGAGCCGACTGAGCAACAAAAACTGGATGAATATAATAATATCGATATCATTTCCTTAATAATTCAGATGGATTTCCGGGCGCAACGTGATCGGCAGCTTCGTGGTTAAGGGGGATTATGCCTGCGATACTCAACCTTAAGACAGTAACAGTCGCATAAATTTCAAATGTGGTGGAAATTAATTTATTTCGAAATGTATTTTTTTACAATTTTTGATAAGTTGGTAAATAATTAAAATCAGCTCTTAAACTGTAATCAACATTACCCTCAGGTCAGAAGTTTATCAAACCACTTTTAGCCCTTCTAGAATTGTATTTCTTAGAGTTAATGAACCTTTGGCTTTGGCTCCGGCTAAAGATTGGGACACTGCCGTCTTCTTATAAATTGTATAACCCCAAAAGACGTATCTGTAATTCTAAATTTTTCACTAGATATCAAGTCTTAATATTTTCAATTCAGTAGTATTTTTATATACATGAATTATTAACGAATCCGCCTCTTTATTATAATTCCGCTACGATCAAACGAAAAAAACCGCATTTCGAAGATAGATGATTTACAGACAGGCTCCTGAGTTTGAGCACCGGTTGTAGCATTCAGACTGCCGATCAACTGTCGCCCAGATTGTATGTAAATGCGCGGGGGTCGGTCGTATTTATGGTGCTTTGATCACTCAGCCCCATTGTCCACTGCTAAATGCGCCGAAAAATGCCCAGACGACGACAGCGAGCGGTGGAATGTATGCAAATGGTGCGCATTCGAAGTCTCCGAAGTTAATCGCGGATCGAGGGTTTGCACTGGCTTTTTTTGACTTGATCTTGTTTTGTATTAACTTTTTTATAGGTAAGACTGTAATTTTAGTTGTTACAGCGCTATATAAAACTCTTATTTTAATTTGTTTATTACCTATAGTAATAAACAAATTGAAATAAGAGTTTTATGAGATACGACTATACTATCTTTCGGTACCTCTACAGATACAGTTTTTACAGAAACTGTAGATTATGAATTATACTTTAAGTTGTGAATTACAAATTACAAACATTGTATTAATATAGTTGTTAATAGCAACAACTACATTGATATAGATCTGTGTATAGTAAATAAATACTAAATAAATAATACAAAAACTACGTTTTTATGAACCATGATTGCACACAAATGACTAATTTACCAAACCTATAATCGAATAGAAAATCGTGCAAGGTGTACATTAGTTTGCGTGTTATTATGTTTAGATACACCCTCGTACATATGTATTAAATGGTAATTATGTTTTCCGTGCGTTTCTCTAAATTACATTTGATTGATGTAATTTCGCATGAGCTATTTGACTAGCAATAGCATACGGCATGTAAATTTATGTGAATGAATAGACAGTTTATTAATTGGGCTAACATTTTATCATTCTGTGAAACTTTTTAGATCAATTAAATTCCAAGAATAATGAATGTGAAGTTTTTATTCGCATTAATAAATATTTAACCGTTTTAAGTATAATGAAATTTTACTTTTAACTAAATAAAAATACATAAAATAAATAGAAACGTTATTTCATCCCTATCAATCGAATAATATTGATTTCACGGCGTTTGCGGCTGTCCGCGCGATTTAAACAAAATGTGAATGACAATCCGTTTATTTGGGGGCCCACGTAAATGGCTGGCATTATTTCGGGGCCCGCGCGTATCAGATGGCGTTTAAACAAGGCCCCGTTGACAGTTTAAATTCGACGGTTCGACACCCACTCCACGAAAATCGCGAGTCACATTATTTTATACCACTTTAGTACACACTTATGCCACCATTTTAAGCTGAGTAACGAAGGTGAGTAGACATCGCGCTCTGGATAAAGTTGTGTTTTAAATGTGGTAGTCGTAAATACGTTACGTAAACGACCTCTCGAATTGTAATCGAAATGCTTGGACGTAAAATAACAAAATAAGTGGTGCTCCTTTCTTCACCACACAGAATTAACATAATCCAGTGGGTTTTATATTTTTAAGCTGTAATATTGATAAACGGCGTATTAAAGCTTATTTTCCTGTAATTGACTTTATCTGAAGTCGTAATAAACAGACTTTAAAGCCATCGTTGATGATACATGCGTTATTGTTCATACACTCTTTTGTAAAAATAAGATAAATACTATAAATACGATCTTATAATGTTTTTGGTTGCGGAGAATATACTTTCGAATAGAAATAGGTGTTGGAACGTTTATTATTGAAGCTAAGAAGAGTTTCTACGAAAATTGGTTCTACAACAACAATTATGAAGTAAATAAATCTAACCTTAAAGTATTCTGACTGTTAACGGGAATATATGATTAGTCGAGTCACGCTTTAACTTTTGGATGGATATTATATTCAGATTACATACTTTGTTCTTTAAAAAATGTTTTGACTTACTGATATGAGGACAAACGGTGATTGATCCAGTTTCATAGTCTCCAGTTGCCTGAAGGTTGGTTCCAGGGTTGTCCGCAAGGGAGACTTTAGAGATGCTTCCACCAAGGCCGCCAGGAGCTGGCGTGATGAGGGTTCGACCCCCAGCCCCGAGCTGAACGCAGCCAGAGCCTCGCCGTGCCGACCGAGACATTGTAATGCTACTCCTGAGAAATAAAATATAGTTTTGACGGTTACAGATTTAACACACAAAATCGGAATGGTTTCACTGGAGAGGGACCACCATCACATCTAGCATGAAGCGGTGCTTACGTTTCAATGGAATGGTGTGGTTTCTGATTGACTTTCATGTGAAGACATGATGTCCTTGTCCTGACGGATCTATTATGTGCTTCAGATTTTCAGATATATCGCCTGTTCTATATAGAGTTGGTTACAGACGTCCATGGGTGGTAGTGATCACTTACCCATCATTATATGAGGTCAAACATACAACCGATGTTACCGATAGAGCAAATACTATACTATCACAAAATAATTTACATACAAGTAAGGTATTATAATACAACAGTTCCACTTTTTCATATCTCATGTAGTTAATTATAAACGTATGCTTAAATTGGTTAATTAGTTACATTTGGCAGCACATTATATTTACTTTCATACCGTGGAAAAGTATGTAAATGTATTCAACTACATTACAATGCAGTGAAAGTGAAAATGTCGATGGATTCAATAAGAAAACGCATAAAAACCGAATGCAAATAATACGGTACAGTCACACGCAATTATGGATATGTATGTTTGTGACAGCACTTAACTATACGTGATTTATACTTCCACACGCAGGCCCGTTTATTTCTGTTTATACAATTGGTGCGTTTATAGAAAAGTCTACAATTAGTCCGAAAGATTTTTCAGAACTGTTTTTCAGAACTGTTTATTTTATTATTCATTTCCATTGTTAAACCCATACATGACGACATAGAGGCGACATATTCAGATCGGCATTTAAAGGCGATTTTTTGATTAATTTTATATAATTGAAGTAGCAAGCCTGCAGTCCACCTGGAGAGTTCTGGATGATAAGTGGCCACTGCCGCCCATGGACATCTGTAATCAACCCCAGATAAGATCACAGTCCTACCTAATGTCGGTCACGGATGCGTTGCTATCCCTGAGGACTAAGTTGGAATGCTTCGGGAAATGGGAAATAAGTATGTCTCCCTAACCACACCCTTCAAACCAGAACACAGCAGCGCTACACTGCTGTTGTAAATCAGAAATAGGTGCGGCGGTGGCGCCGCCGGAGTCAAATCACACGTCTACCTTGAAAGATTGTAGCATAGGTATATTTTATACTATTGTGGCAGTCAACCTGATGGTAGATGGGTCCCATAAAGGGTTACAGTCTTACGTGCTACAGTTACAAATGTGTTAAGGACTAAGTTGGTACGCCTCGGTACACTTCTGATAACCTTTCTTTATTTTTCATCAAGTCATCAAGTAGCTTCTTAACGGTGTCTGTCTTCGCTGTTAAAGCAAGGGATATTTTTTTTCTAATACGCATTTTGAAAAATCTGAGGCGTGCCAGAGAATCGAACCTGTTGCGATTTAAGAACGAGAGAACGAAACAAGAAGGCTTAAGTCTAGCATTAGTCCTCTAGAGATTGATGAAACTGGTTTATATATTTTTTTAAATTTATGTATAAGTCTTGGTACCTTTGTAATTTAAATCGTTGTTTTGGTTAAAGTTATTCAAGGTTAAACTTGTATTAGTATTCGTTATTGAATGACCCGTGTTCTCCCTTTGTATTATAATTTGAAACTGATTTGTTATCAGATCATTCTTACTTTATTATATTATGCACATCTTTGATGTTAATAATAAAAATGCACATATATTAATATAATTTATGAGTTTTGTAAAAAAATCGAGTTGTTTAAAAACAAAATGAAGTAATGATTGGATTATATTAATGTTTCTTAAAAATAATAGTCATGTTAGTAGTAGCAAAACTACATACTCCTCTCTATAATTCCAAAATTTGTCAATCTAAATTGTAATCACGCATTGCCCACATAAATAAGAAAAAAATATCATAGACCTAGTAAGAAATTTAATTTAACAACTTTAATTACTTATAATTAAAAAAAAAATGTAAATAAAACATTTTTACGGTTTACATACAAAATAATAAGTTATTAATTAAATTCTCCTCTTAATATTTTTTTGTATGTTTGTTGTGTGTGTGGTGTTGTTAAGGTTTTTGTATAGCAATAGAAAAACCAGAGACATCTATCTAAATATAAGTATCTGTGAGAAAAACCAAACAAAAATGATCTTACCTTGTCGGTAATAAGCTTTAGGCCAGTTAGGGCATAGCTCCCTTGCCCTCGTCGCGTCCTGCAGAGCGGCTGC
>DWPV01000297.1:0-32370 GCA_018251915.1 Urbanus proteus proteus | reverse complement strand
GTGTCGTGGGTGCCATGGACAACACACAAGACAAGGACACACACCCAGATCAAGAACGGAAATTTAAACTCATCATTAGAATTTCCGCCTCGCTGGTAATCGA
This sequence comes from Urbanus proteus proteus, assembly GCA_018251915.1. Taxonomy (NCBI): domain Eukaryota; kingdom Metazoa; phylum Arthropoda; class Insecta; order Lepidoptera; family Hesperiidae; genus Urbanus; species Urbanus proteus. The sequence continues at coordinate 32,267 of DWPV01000297.1, read as the reverse complement.
ACCCAGGATCCTCGGATTAGCGGTCCGGCGTGTAACCATTGCGCCATCCGGGTCGTCAACTTATATATTACTTATATAACTTACTTGATGTGGCTGTGCCAGTTTCGCTATGCTATCTATGGGTACATCAGTCCCTGCTACTCCAAGCAATATGGCGTCGTCATGGTTATCCTCATTGTATCGATAATCAAACGCCGGTATGGCTACTGACGTCACCAGCTTGTCTTCGTCTGGCTGGAAGCAAACGTATTTATACTTTTGTTTCTTTTAGGATTTACAAACATTGAACTAAGAAGCGCAAACTAGAACAATAATAGGCAATAGGTACAAGTAATATTTACTTATTTATATTATCAATACTTTATTATCCCACAGCTGGGCAAATAGGTGTAAGCCATATACATAATATGTATAGCCCACCACGCTGCCAAGTGCCAAGTGGTAGGCGTCACACAACATTAAGACCTTTTAGCAGGCATATGGATTTTCAAACGATGTTTTCGTTCACATTTAAAGAAAGTCAACGCATGCAATTTCAAATATTCCAAAGATTCGAATCCTGAAACTCCCAGGAGAAAGACTAAATTTAGAATCTCCGTTTTTCTTTACTCTTAATAAACGTAAGTACGACTATAAATAAAAAGAGATTTTAAGGTATTTTCCACAAATACGCTGCATGAAAAGATTTTCACAAGCAAGCAATTTATCACATAATTAATGGTGAGCTAACATCTAGGGATTTCGGAGCTTTACAAAAAGCTTCTGCGACAAAAATTGACGCAACGAATACAAAGACCCCCAGCTCACGGACCATACAAATAGGGAATGAATTGACTTGTCAGGATTCTCTCAAATTATTGTTAACATTTTAGGGTAATATAAAAATACGCTTGATAATAGCGGCTTTGCCTTTTTAAAATCCACAATTGTTAATTAAGTAATTTAACATTATGGTCCGGTGAAAAACTGACAAAATTTATTTTTATAACAGTATGAAAGCCACGTAGAAGAGACGTTAGCTGACGAATTACTAAAATCGTTCAATCTTCATCAAGCTTGTCCAACCACACATCCGTAATCGCGTTCACAAAATGCTCAAAAAAATCGGGTAAAAAACGTATGAAGCTCTACTTTTGAAGTACTGTTTTCACGTGGTTTTATGCTACGCGCTACAGGAAAGAGATTCTTAGTCCTTGTTGTAATTGTTGTTGTAACTGTTACAGGAATAAGGAATAAAGTACCTACTTCGGAAAGCATTACATTAAAAAAAATCTTCTTTCATTACCATGCAAAATAATACTTATAGTATCCCGTAATAACCCATTATTTTACATACAAAGGGTATCACCAAATAAAACTTAAAGTATAATTAATAGTCATACCTTATTCACATCTCCACTCACATCCCATTTGGAAGTTCTCTGAAAATAAAGTTGTAATTAACGTATCATACATATTCAAATACCGGTAGAACACTCGCCGCTCTAGTACCAATCTATCTACTGCCGCTTTTCAGAAACAATTTTGTGTTAAATATGTTGTGTATATTTTTTCTGTGTACCTGAAGCTAAACGTTTATTTAACGCCATTGGTTATATCACTATTACTACATAGTATAAAACAAGTCGATTTCCGTTGTCTGACCCTATGTTATCTTTAAAACTACGCTACGGATTTTGATTCGGTTTTCTTTAATAGATAAAGTGATTCAAAGGAAGTATTATATGTAATTTAACGCGTGCGAAGCCGCAGGCAAGAGTTTTCAAATATTAGAAACGACAAACAAAATAAATGATTATCTTGACTATATAAGATTTATTGGTACCTATGTAGTGACTTATAATCCATAAACCAAATAAAATACCGTATCATCTATGTTAGCGTGGGTCCAGGTGGGCGGCGGCATCCTTCCCTCCAGGATCATTGGTCGGGCGATCACGTTGATATACTTCAGCACCTGCTGCTGAACTTCCTCCACGGAATGGATGTGGACGAAATATCCTGGACAAAATGATAATACTTGTTATGCAATAAATAGACAATAAAAAATCTCTATAGAATTGTAGTCACTGAATGTATTGGTATTGTAAAACAATACAGATATGATAAATACTTAGTACAATAATACAAATAATCAATTTAATTAATTGACTACAGTTATAGCCCCACGCTAAGATTCCCTATATCCTGGTAATTCATAGATGCCATGAACAATACAGCCAGACCCAGAAAACTCAATTCTTCATTTAGATGTCTGGTACTAAATTGACCTATACAATACTACATAAAATAAAATAAGAAGTTATTAAAACATAAAAGAACTACAAATATACAAGACGCTAAAGACATCTCAAAGCTCAATAATAAACTGTACTTAATAAAACATTACAAATGGTTATATTATAATGAATATTCTAAGCAATAAGAATAAATAAAGAAATGTTTTTATTAGCAGCAGCGTTCAGCAAAGGAAAATGTAATAACATAGTACTTGTGCATACTAAAATTACTTTATGAAATTCCTACTCGTCTATGCTGGCATAAGACTGACTGGGGCAAAGACGTAATTTATATTCACGAGTAGAACGTTAATGGAGGTTTGAATAGTTATGAGAAGAGCTACAATAGTGCACTCTCAATGGATTTGTTCTTTAGCATTCATAGTCCAATTAGTACTGTAGCATTTCATTTGGAAACTTTGTTTACCGTTTGTTACCTTTTTAATACATTATCCGTTAAGGTTATTATTATCCGTTAACGTTATTAAACGTTATTAAAACTTATTATTTGCATATTTTTGTGTATATTATTGCCTGACGACCCCCATGGCAGAACGGTCACCATACTTGTCTATCTCACAGTGGGTCCCGGGTTCGATTCATAGCCAGACCAATATCTGATGAGTTTAGACTTCTGGTCTAAGTTTGGGTGTTAGTATTTGTCCAAGGCACCCACGACACAGGAGAAAATCCTAGTGTGAGGCTATACAAAAAATGTTTTATTCTTCAAAAGATTCAGTTCAAATATCAAGAACTCCCTTCAACCATCCATCCGCATATTGAGCTCCACTACAAGCCATAGGCCTTCCCTAGTAGGATATTTGCCAATAGTTACCGCGCCTGGCATGCGTTTGTGTAACCGTAGTGGGTGTTAATGATACACAAGAAGGCCCTGCTATCTATCTGGATTTTGTCCCTCTGTCTCCTCCTCTTATTTAAGACCACACACCATACCATAGCACATATTACATTCACTTACCTCTATTCAAACAAGCCATCCACTGAATCTCTCGAACATTAGTGACTTCTTTTCCAATGAGATACGTGAATACCCTCACAGGAATGTAAGTCTTCCCTCCAATGACCTCCCGGTTATACTCGTCGAAGACTTCGGTCAGGTTTCCGGGAACGTAGTCCGTGATCACCATCACTAGCTGATTACAACCTTGAGAGCTACTTACATTACAATTCTTTCGTCTCTGAAAATATTACATTACTGTAATCTATACAATAGAATATGTATTATAACTGACTTTGAAACGGCGAAGGTTCTATGTTAGTCTGTATGTAAAACATCAACTTAATTGGCGTCCCTTGGGGATAAGACGGGTTTATATGCCGTGACGCCTAATGGCTTGACACTCTTGTTTTTGATTAAGCTACGATAAGGTCTTTATTAAAACAAAGTTTCAGTCCACAAGCATCGAAAAGTTTAAATTATTTTGTCATCAATGCAACATTTTTCCATACATTTCTCGAAAGACATAATGATTAATATTAAGATGGTGGTACACTCTTGAGTTTGTGTTAAATGTAAATTTCTCACCTCTTTCAATGTCGTAAAAGCTGTTATATAAGCCTTCGTCAAATTGGCATTTCCCTCTAATGGTACTCTGTGTTTTCCATCTTTTTTTGGCTCTAGTAAGCTACTGATCGTCATCAGATTCTCTCGAGTTGCCTGAACTAAACCCTTAAAACAGGCCACCACTTCAGTTGTATTTGCTTTAAAAGTATATACATTTACAAAGTCATTGTTTGAAAACGTGTCCAATAGTGATTTCAACGTCATTCGCGCTACATAGTTTTTGAAACCAGTCATCGAACCCGAGACATCGAACAGAATCACAACATCCTTTGAGCATGTAGCCGCTTCTATGTACCAAGACTTGACTCTACAATCATACGTATCTGTTTCCATCATGTTCCACGGCATACCCGGGTAGAAGCGGAGTACGCCACGGGAACTACCAAAGTATTGCCACGCTAAAGACGGATCTGACTGATAATTCTTAGTAAATATCTCATTTAAATCCTTAGACCATAATATAGCATTTAATGCATCATTTTCTGGAAAAAAAAACAAGTACAATTATAGTAATATTTAAAGATTAGCATTAATTATGTATACATATTAAATGAACGTATTCAAAGCAATGACATTTACCTCTAAAAAATATATTTGTGGGCACGTGAATGCAGCTTATATTTGTATTAACGCTTATATCGTAAAAGTGTGAATCTTTTTCAAGAGTAACATTCGTATAATGAGTCTTATTTTTTGCGAATTCAGGAGTATTCTCCCTAATCGTCGCATTCTCCTTGTCAGGTCTGTCTAGATAGTAAAAGTTGGAATATTTAGCTGAGCAATAGTCGAATTTGTACGACGTGTCTTTTATCATCGTATAATTGAATTCCCTCGCCAGTCGTTCCGCCGTCGCGTGAATGCACTGTAAGGGAAATTTAATTGTAAAATTCCAGTTCAGGTTCAACTTACAGGGTTTGACGTAAAAGCTGGTTATTTATTACAAAGTTATAAAAAATTCAGATCCACTAATGAACTTAGACTTACACTATACCTAATAGACCAACTCATACGTATTACGCTATTTGAGTCTAACAAACTCCCATTTCAAAATTATGAATTCACGTGGTGACCATTTGACCTATCATTCGCAATTGTGATTGGTTTATTCAAGAGCATTTGTCAATCACACGGGTTTGAAACCTCGTGCGGTTTTGGTTTGCATGTGAACTATTCCAATCATATTGTTTTACATAAAATTTTCCTGTCATGTAAGGCACAGGCACGCGACCGCGCCAAGACTGCATGGTTTAAGCTTCATCTACATCTACAAAAATTGATTGTGCCGTGGCAGACAATATCAGAATTTCCTATAGAATATATTGACAGGCCTCCCCTAATTGGCGCCACTTTGGGGAGGCCTATGTCCAGCAGTGGACCTCAAAGGGTTGAGGGATGGATGGATTGATTGATTGATTTGATTGATGGAGGGATTGATGGATATTGGATGTACAGATTCGGCCTATTTTGACGTGGGAATCTTACGCTAAATATAAATATTAAATACATACAAGTTGTATAGTACAATACTATTTTGTCTGCCACGGCACGCGTCTACGTCTACGCCGCATGTAGGTAAATATATGTATATAATCGCAGCTTTTATTCGCGCATCAGTTGAGATTACACAAACCGCGGAGCCATGCGCGCTTTTGTATTGTTACAAAACGGAAAACGTGTTGAATAAGAACAGTCATATATCATGGTATATTTACCTTAACGGCATTAATCTTTCTCGTGAGCATAGTACTGACAGAACGTAGAGAAGATTCCAATATTTGCTGGCCATCTTTTTTCCTTACGCTCGCATTCATTTGTTTGTATTTCTGAAAAAGAAATAAACTGCATAGATACTAATACATTGGCTAATAAATAATAATAATAACATATTGCTTATTATTATAGAAGTTTAGCGTTATTAATTACATTTTTTATCATTTAAGCGACATTAATAATAGATACATCCAAGACTTCAAAACTTTTTCTGTAGCCACCATTGTATTACGTTAGTTAGTTTAGATCTGTTTTTTGTAGCTAGATAATAGCTACAAAAAACAGATCAAAACTGCAGCGTGAATCAATTCCACTGTCTTGTTATTTGCTACGGAATCGTTTACCGCAAGTAATCAATGACAAGTAAACGGACGAGATAGCTATTTACTCACAATCCTTAATTGATCCGACTTCGTCAGAGATTCGCTGAGCCCCCACAATTCGTCGCCCAAAGTGGTCGCCCATTCTTTTACACTGTCAAATAAAATATAACATTGTTGTATTTTGTATAGATCATAACACACAAGGTTGCAAACACTGATTTTCCTACACTTATAACGCCTTTGTACCTTTTTCATGGAATGCCTATTGGGGGCATTGGAGTTTTGACGTAGTAATATGAATAATATGTCAAATATCATATCGATAAAATACGTATAAGTATGTGTATTTTTAAGTACCTATAACAAGTATATTTCTTTCGTTTTTTTTGTTTTAACTGAACTTTAAATATTGTTCTTTATTTTTTCTAAGGATTCGTTAGTCGCATATTGAGAACCACTGATGTAATAAATAGCTTTAATATTTTGCATAAATTGTGATATACATGCATATCTATGGACCGCCTGATGTTAAGTGGTTAGGTACTGCACCCCGTGGATACTTTCCACAAACCTACATATCAGAAGCGGCTCTGCAGGGGTGCTGTAGCGCTACACAGCTACGTAGCGAAGGAGTGGTTGTCTTATCTCCGCTCTTGAGCCACAAAGAGATACTTAAAACTACATATATCTTTGTCCAAATGATAAATAAAGTCAAACTATTATATTCAAGATATATTACAAGTTATATTATGCCCACATTAGCCCATAATAAAGAGTGATTTAAAGTTAAAAGCCTATTTTGGAACAAACACTATTTGAAAAAATATTTTTCTTTCTAGTTACAAATATTTAGACTAGGTGTGTATTCGCTGTTTTTGTCAAATCCATCCCTAAGAGGCTTAACCCTTTATAACCTACTAGCGGTCATAGACAACTTACTAAATTAAAATAATTCGACAGGTAAACAAATTAAAATAATGTGTATAGTAATTCGTATTGCATTATGTGTCTATGTATCTTTTTTCCTAATATAGAAAAATGTTCATTATGTGCTCGTATAAAAATATAGTGTAATAAGCTTACAATTTCAATCGTACAGTTTTACTTAAGCTCCGATATTATCCCGGCTTTACTGTGTTATAAGAAACAAATTGACTGTGTTAATTATTTTTTTAATTCATGAATACGTCTATGCTTACGATAAACGGTTATCCAATAACTGATGTACCATTCCGATGTATCGTTTTCAGTCTCACAGTGGCATTGAGCTCCGAATGCGTCCTTGGCCAGTTGATTGATATTAGGTAATAATCCATCAATCGGCTCTGGATCAATAAATAATGCTGATCAACAATTACTTTTCAGCAAAGTTGGCTGATGGCTTTTTCCCATAAAAGCAACATTCCAGCTAATATTAGTTCTCATCGAAGCCCATAAATATCTATTACGTTATGCAAAACAAATATGAGAGTGGTCGCATATTTTCGTAAACATCTTCTAAATAGGTTCTTATATGTCATAGCTATTTGATTGTTATGTTTTCAATGCATCAAGTGACTGATAATATACCAAACCTTCATCATATTATTCAGTTAACATTTAACATTTAATACGATAACAACAGTAATATCAATCCTTTATAACTATAGGGATTTTCTTACATGGCAACTGTATCGACTCCTCCAGCTCTCGAAGCAGGTGCAAGGTCGGGCAACAACAGCAAGGCAAACAACACAGCCATCCTGAAACGCTGCATCTTCACCAACCACTCACACGCATAAACACTTTACGACACTAAGAAACGAAGAACGATGACTAATACAGAATAAGGCACAACATTACATTTGGTTTTCCTCAGGCTAGTCCATAAAAACTAATGTTCCTATGTTTCACAACTTTTTACGTTTAACTACACGTTTCAAACTTTTCACGGAAGCCCTTGTCTAAAAAACAGTAGGTATCTACGTTTTACAAGAATAGAACAACTATAAGTAACGTAATGAAAAGCGACCGAAAGCTTTTCACAATTAAGATAACAAGCGAGGCCAGAACGATAGTGAGTCACACGTAAACATTTACTTTCACTGTAATTCGTTAATACAACAAGTGTAAGTAGATTGAAAGTAGAAAACTTCGAAAACAACCGGGCTCGGTAAGCGGCAACGAAAGTGCGGCGTCTGAAAAGTTGACAAGTAAACTTTTACTTCGTTCAGTGCGAAATAGTTTGTCGGTGGAATGGCGCGGACGAGTGGCGCACAGCCCGGCGGGAGACGTTTGTCGCGGCGGACGCACGTGCTGCGTCTATTCTGGGCGGCCTCGGCGGGCGGGCAGCGTTCGGCATCGAGCGGACACGAAGTAGGTCGCTCGGCGCTCCTGTCCGCACTCCGATACCAGCCAGTACCCGTACAGAAACACACCGGCTTCCCCGCTCGAGCTCCACACCTCACAGTCACACAGTATGCACACACCAGCCCCTCAATGATTTTAAAAATACTATTACGAGTATGACGGGTGCTTGCACTAAATATTTTTCGTACACCGTCGTAATTACAGATATGCTAGACACTTTTTGTATTACTTTCGCTTGGTCTAGATGTAGATTTAGATCTTAGTTTTCAACTATTTCTTAAAAGTAAACTGTGAATAAAGCTACTCAAACTTACTTTGGGTAAGTTTTTAATGTTTGCAATATTTTTGCATATACAGGGTGTATATTTAAATGTGTGTCGATGGGCAAATATTAAACTCTTTCCGGTGTTTTCGCTAATCACTAGTATAGTTTCGGATTTTGCCACCGACGCGCACTTTATAAATTCACTCTACACAAAGTGAATATATAAAGTATACATATATCATGTATACATGACATATATGATGAATATAATTTATATACATGATGTATTATTTATTTATTACTATTTTACTCTTTATTTGCTTTACCTGCTGTCTCTATCTCTACAAAAATAAAAAATACACTTGTTGCTGCAAAATGACTGAACATTATATACCATTTTATTTGTGTTTATGTTCCTTTGTTTGAGCTAAACCGATATTGACACGCCTTTTAATCAGACATTCGCTAGAGTAGGTATTTTTCAGAATAGCGAACATTGGAGTAGGTAAAATACAAAATTATTTTTACCCCAACATATACCTTTTATAGAGTTCTTCAAATCTATATAGATATTTTAAGGTTCTCTCTCTTTGTGGTTTGAATCCGGTAGCACCACTACCACAACTACTCTGCGTTTTAAAAGCAGTGAGAATCGCATCTATATATGTATGAACTAATTTGAAAGTTTTGTATGGAAGATAAACTTTTTCAAAGCGTTCAAAAATAAACTTCAAGTTCTTATGTGGCAGTGACTTTTATAATTGTTAAAATAACCTGAACCAGAGTATTCGCTATACATATAACCTAAACCCACGGAATACGGTTTGATTAAATTATTGGTATGATCAAAGATACCTCAAAGCTCGAAATGGGCCTTTGAAACTGAACTTTAGTTCGCTAGGGTGGAACTTTATACTTCAAACGAAGTATGCCGGAAGGGAAATTTGGGTGTAATTAGTAGGTGTATTCCTAATTTCGTATCTACATGACCATCCCTTGGTAGTACGTAGCGTTGTTTATGCATACGCTGAGGGCTAAATATACGGGCTTAAATTTATAATTGCGTGAGTGCTACGCTTTAAGTATCAGGCGCATGGAATAAAATAAATATAGGATTCAGATATTGCGTGTTGTAGTACATTTTCCGTAAATTTATAGCGACGTAGACTAAGTCCATATGTAACTTGTTAGTCTACTCTACTGAAGCTATAGTTACGCAATATTTAATTACAACTAGAAAAGCCGTAGGATATATGTATGTATATTGTGCTACACAATGGTATGGGATATTAGGTATACCTATATTAGATATTATTAATGGTGCAGGTGAATAAAGTCTCTCCTTAAAACACTCTAACATATATACCACTCAACTCTCTAACAATCTCCTCTCACTCTTCTCTCTCCTACTACTACACTCTCTCTTCTGTTTGATTCGTCTAGATTCCAGTACGACGCAATACTATAACCGCACCTATTTGTGCCCTATGATTACCAGTGAGGGATAGTAACGCTACTTTTTTACTTTACTTTTGAATTTTTCTTTATAAATTATTTCTATTTGATACATACATCAACCAAGCGCAAAACAAGTTAAGGTTACTTGTACAAAGGGCTCTACCATTATTTATTTTTGACCGCACCTTTTCTCATTCACATCTCATTTATAATTAAATAAACACTGAAATTCCAAAAGGTACCTAATCGACAGTCGGTAGCATCTCGGAGCTCAAGTTAAAATAATTATCGTCATTAAAAACTCTAACTTGAATACTCTCTTGTTGCTCTCTTTGTAAAATGAAACTTAATTAAAGTTCAGCGAAAAGGAAATAATGTCATAAAGACTTTCATTAGGTACAAATACGTTTAGTAAGTATAGTATAGTTTAATTTTACAATTGTGGATAGTACAAAAGATTTATAGTGCTTCAAGCTTTGTTCAACTACCGGATACACGTGCGGATCTAGGGTGTTCTTTTAGGAGGGCAGACTTGACCCCATTAAAACAGGCTTTCAACATACGAGGCCGAAGTAAAAACCCATAGACTAGAATTTTAAATTTGTTATTTCTTATCCCAAAACGGAAATTGGTAAAAGCGAATGTTCTTTTCTCTTCTTACGTCATAACTCGTGGAACGTTCATGTCCCCACCATTGCTTCAATATGCATTCGTGGAGAGAGACCACAAAATTAAAAAAAAATACAAATACAGTATGTATTATTGATCTGTCACTGAAACTCCACCAGTCCCCGCCCTGGGGTTCGCTAGTCTACTGCTCGTGGTCACGCAACTTGCAAACAACTCTGAATTATTAAGAGCTTTCGTCCATTAGCTTTGTGCCTTTGTTCGTGATACCGCGATATCGTAATCTGACATCTTTACAGATAAATAAGTCTGAAGCGTCTGTCTGTAATTTAAAAATATGTACCTACTGTTATTTTTTACATGAATTGGTTTGTCTATGAATTCCCGGTAATATTTGAAACGAAATTCATTGAACAATTTTGTTCCTGGTATAGTGGTTCCTTTTTTTGTTCCTGGTATATAAACAAGTAGTTAGATGCGTTAAAGGAATGCTGGGATAGCATTCATGAAAAATAATTCACAAGCCAGCCAGCATTAATTTTGATGTTTGAACCTGGTTTCATTTCGTAGTCACGTCGCATTGTACCATGAACCATCGATAACATAAAAAAATATTAGTAAATAAAAGCTTATAAGGCTACCTAAATTTCATATTAATGGTTAAAGGTTGATCATATGATGGCATTTCAAAAGTTATTGTTAGTGTAAAACTTATACCGTTTGGTGTCGGTTTTGAAGTTTCTTTCTTATTCCAGTCCGTTTTGAAAAATAACGTATTTATTTTGGGAATAAATGCCTAATGCCCTTTTACCCGGGCCAGCTAATGCCAACCCGCACTCACAGTTGCTCTAATATGAATGGTCGTGAATTTTTAAATATCTTTCAACGTAACAGCTACAATGACATTACGACAAAATCCTGTTAAAATAATAAAATTTTAATTTTGTCTGCATGTAGTAATTAATTTTAATTAAATAATAATTAACCGAAAGTGGAACCACAACTATCTAACGTAGGCGGTGACATACTTAGTTTTAGTAGTTAGGTAAGTAGAAAGAAAATTGTTTTGTAATTTTTTACTAGGGCATGTGTGTCATAAAATAACAATACACACACCCAGACGTAGAACATAAATATAAATTCATCATTTACAACCAAAAATGGTCAAAGATCAGAATCAGAATCCAGTGCATGCCAGACCCGTATGGTATCTATGGTACCCGCTTCGCTACGAAGGCGTCAGGTAAATTGATAAACCGAAAATAATGAATAGTTGAACGCGGGTCGTCGAATGGTATTTCCATTCGAATCCGTTTCCGTCGAATGGTATTTTCATTCGACGACCCGAGTAGCAGCACGGTCAGTCTATCGGTCTTACACACAATGTTTTCCGGGTTTGATCCCCGGCCAGACCATAGGGCCAGACAGATATCTAAATTATAATTTCTGTCCAGGGTCTAGAATGTTTGTGTATTCGGCTTTGTATGTTTTTCCTAGCACCCACGACAAAGAATTAAATTTCCACCTACGTGAATTTCAGGATTTCAAGCTCTATCTTGTTTTTTCTAAATTTGTTAGAAAGGTATTAATATAACATTTATGTTTTAGGATAGAATTATCGCTTTATTCCCCACGAAACTTATTTATCCTACATATGTAGTTGGAAAACATTTAATTTCCATAAGTAAACCGAAGTAAACAGAACGAAGAAATCCATACAAGGCCAAGTGTAGGGTGTGGGGTGGCGGCGCCGCTCTGTCGGGTCACCCTCGTGAAATATTACTTTATCGTTCCGAATTGTCCAATAAAATCTGTAATCAACAAGCAGTTATGATTAATGAGGTAATTATATAGACACCGGTTGATATCTTATTAATAAACCTTATGTAGTTACTGCTTGATTACTTTGCTATCTTAAAAAAACACCCATTTTGATAAACTTTTAAAAATATAGGTAGGTATACAAAATGACATCAAATTAAATGTGGTTTATACAAGAAATTTATTTATGTGTATATTTAAAGTTATACATTGGATAAAATTAGGTATAAATGTAAATCTATGTGTTCAATTACTGTGTAGTTCAGGTAAATTAATTCACATAATTAAAATATTAATAGGAATTTACTTACTTGATGTTTTTTTATGATATTCTCGTTATTTATTTTCCTTTATAATGACCCATCGGTATGGTCAAAATTCGACCATAATTAAAAATAGTTTTAATTTTCTAAACTGTATAGGTAGTCAGCACATGTACAAGCAGTGTTGGCGAGGAATGCCTTGTTGGATTGCTTCGTATTGATATCTCTGCTCTCTTTAATTTTTCTGGATACACTAGATCAGCCATTCTCAAAAAGTGCTCCGCGGAGCCCTGTGACTTCGCAAAGCCTTTACGGGGCTCCGCGAGAATACTCCCATTAGATTATTTTTCTTTTATTAGAGTATACAGTTGCATTGTAACATGATTATCCATTATAATAAGAGTAATATTTTCGTTTATTTTGGGGCTCCGTCAAAAATTTCGCCTTCAATTAAGCTCCGCCACCAAAAAGTTTGAGAACCACTGCACTAGATTTTTCCACTGCGACATCAGCGCCAACGTAAATCAAGAAAATTTTCATGACCTTCAAAAATGAAATAAAAGTCAGTTAAATTAAATTATGTCAGGTTAAAGTCAGGTCAGGGTCAGGTCACGGCTTATGAAATCATGCCATTCAGTTTATGTTATCCCAGGGGCGAACGTTAAATTGCAATTGCAGTACCAGTTATTGCATGTGTGTCCATTTTTTATTTACTCAACCTAAGTATTAACTCGACTAATTTTAGCGTAAAAAGACCTATAGATTAGCATTAACGTAGCCAATGCGTTTCAATCTTATTTTTTCGAAATACATATAGATACGCAGCAACTCTACAACTTTTATTTTTACTTTGCATCCTCATACGAAGGCCTCCGATCTTGAACAATAAAAGATGTATATTTTCTTGACATACAGTGTTAAAAGCTTTGCTAGGTCCCTTGTCATACATTTTTCATGAATTCTGAAAGCGTGTCACGACTGAGACAATGGAATATTCGAGGCTTTCAATAAACCATATGCCTTTGCTGTCTAGCCAAGTTCAGTACGAATATTTTGTTGTACGATCAATACTAGAATGACATACCTAATACACAAAAGGTATTAAGCCTTCGTTTAGTTCAATTATAATTTTGTTCTGGCACTTCTGATGCCTTTGGCAAATTTTAATTCTATTTCCAGAAATAGATCCCTCAAAGTGCTTGAACAAAGAAGTAAGCTTGTAACATATAAAATACATTTAATAACCTTGTTAGGTACTAGATCTAATTATAATAACATACAATATTGATTTCAAGACTTATGGGAACTGTAAAACATACCAATAAGTTTTAATGATAAATGTAGATTCCAATATTTTATGTCCTCGTAAGAAAAAGCATAATGACCAGAACATAGCGCGCACTCTATCGGTAATATCTGTTGCAATGGTGCTTTCAACACCTTACAACAAAGTATACATATGTACGCTTTACGTTATACGTTTCTTACCCGAAATAATAGCTTTCCTACTTTATAGTAGGAAAATTATTTTCACCATCAATCAATTAGCGTTCAATTACTTAGAAGGAAGGAAAATGATTTGATAGTTATTATTATTATTGACTATGAAACATACAATATTGAAGATTTAGGACCTTCTATATTATCCTTATAAATAATGTTTTGTTTTGAACCACTCGGTTTCCGTTCCATAAGTGAGGTATACTCATAGGCTTATTTTTAGGTTTTTTATTTAATTATTTTTTTATTTAATCGTGTTAAAGTAAGATTAATAAAATAAACAATTAGGATAACTCCGACCTTAACCGACTTTTAAATTAACTTTCAAAAGTATACCATCATTAAAAAATATACATTTCTGTAATGTAATTTTTTGATTTCTTATCTATCTTCTATTTGATCCATAGAATCAGAAATCCAGAAAATGGTTTGATTCCGGATAACCGACCGCCACATCTATTCCCGCCTAACAACAGTGAGGCGCTGATTTCTAGTTCTAATGGTATCCTTCAAGTATGGTTAGGGAAACAAACTTATCCGTGCCACTCCAACTAAGTCCAAGTAGCAACGCATTAGCTTATTAGAAAAGTGCTTCTCAATTACTTGGTACAAATAATCATTTTAAGTAATGTTTAAACAAACCATTAGAATTCCAATGAAATGCTTGTTCATGGTAATTAAATTGTTACGCAAGCTGCAATATTTTATAATAATAACTACCTTTGCTCGGCACGGGTCTCTCTCAGTGTAGGTATATTTCTAAACGATGATTTCCTTAACCGTTATAAGTGATAATTAATTTCTAGTACGTACATAATAAACTGCTTGCCTGGGATGTAAACTTCATCCCCAATTAAAAGGTAGAATTTCATCCACTATGCATCAGGTCACAATTCTTACAATAAGGTTTTTATTACAGACTAGCTGATTCCCGCGGTTTCACCGGCGTTAAATAAAAAGGCATATACAATAAATACACATTTAAAAGTACGTGTTGCGCCTTAGATTTTCGCCTATCTTCTAGTGAAAGTCCCGTTAAAATGGGTCTAGCCGTTTAGGCGAATACTTCTGCCAAACAGACATACAGAAAAAATGCATTTTTGTTATAGGTAGGTATCGTGTATACTTTCATATGCATTGAGTAAAAAAATGTTATTTTACAATCACAAACAGACACTTCAATTTTATTTTTTTGTATAGGCACAAGTCAATATAACAATAACGTTTATGAATCTTCAAAATAAAATATGATGATTTAGTAGCTCAATGATGCGAAAATAAAACAGATTTACCGATAAACACATATTGAACTTTTTTCGATTCCTTGTAAAGGTATTTCCGTTCAAATCCGTGACGTGACGACACATGGTAATTCCCAGGTAACACGTGGCGTGATCCGGGGGTGAAGGGGGCTGCCACCTGGCTATCGGACCACCCTATAGGGCCTGTACAATAGGTTAGCGCACCCGGCGCCTCTCGTACAATACCAGTTTACGACTGTACAACTGGTAAACAGAAAGTGGAAAAAATATGACAACAAAATAAAATAATTACATACGATTTGTTGCTCTATTTTCTTGTTATAAATTTTCATTTCTTGTTATTGAATGATCTATGTAATATAAGAATATGAACTCACAAATCATATTAATCGATTTTTTTAAAGTAATCTGAAGGTAGGTTACTCAACTAACTACTAAACGGAGTTACTATATTTAGATTATAGCAACAATAAACTAACAAACAGTTCACAAGTAAGGTACCTAATGTATATGTAAATGCAACATAAGATACTTTTGCTATAAAACGGTTAAAGCATATATCTACTTATACCAAACCATAAAACACCATTCATTATAATGACATTCATAAGGTTTCACACTGTAATTAAATTGTGCACACGCTCACAACCGTGAAATTGGTCACAGTACTCAATATTCATATGAATTTAGATCCAATTAAATGTTTAGTATTGATCACCGTAGTTTGACATTTTATCAAAAAGATGCAACGCCTAAGATGCAACCACAAGTAATTAATACGCCGTGAATGAATTATTAGGACAATACTTACAGACATATTAACAGAATTAAATGAGGATAAACATAACATAATAAGGTTGGTACTAAGCTAGAATATATTATTAATTTTTAATAATATTATCTGTATTATAACGTTTCTTGAGAATATCATAAAAACTTATTGTGTAACTATTAATATTAAAGCCATGCTTCCTACCCTTCTGTTAAAAATCATAAACAAGAGGAACAAAAAATGCATCCTTGGTGCATGCACAGACACGCGGACGGCGGTTTTGTTTATTAGCGGAAACAGCGGCTGGCGTTAGGGTTGTCAACTAAAACAATATAAATTTATTTATATTTTACTATACATTATCATTAAAATATATCATTTTAATTAATATAAAACAATAGGTATATTCCAATAAGGCGAGCGTAATTTTAGCGAATGACGCGTCTATCAATTAGATACACTTGCTCTTGCACTTGTAAGTCTAGTAGTTCTTAAAAACGTTTAATGAATGTAACCTACATATTTATCAAATACAAATCATTGACGAAAGCGATGCTTGCAAGTACAGCAGTAATTATTACGTAATAAAATATGGTTAAGTTTTCTAAGTAATATTGAAATATTCCATTTAAATTTATTAATACAGCATTAAAGATGCAAAACCTCAAGAAAAGCTGCTGCTCAGCTGGAGTGCCTTATTATAAATCTGAACGTAATTCGATTAAAAACACACAAGTTGATTATATTTATTTTCTGTAAGTAATATCCAAAATAAAAATTCGAATTTCCATCTTCGTCAAATAAAAAATTGATCGCAAGAATAAAATAAATAACCAAAAATGTATACAGTTCTCTAGCAAATATTTACCTAAAAAGTATTGTATACCTAAATTTATCATAAACAATCCTAATGAAAATGTATTGCTTAGTTTTCTAACACAAAGTGATTTTAAGTGTTTTTTACAAAGTCGACATCCCTATTTACGATTCCTGTAATACGCTAGTGCATCGTGAATCGTAGTAGGCCTACAGTGGCCGTACGCGGCACGCGCCCACACTACGCGCTGCGACCGCCACCGCCACTCCGCTACGAAAACTCCGAACTAATCAGTACCTACCTAGGAACTACCAACTAGCACCCAATTCGAGTCAATCCAAAATATGATCCCGAACTGATCACACCGACAGTGTTTATTAGTGGTGTTTTTTCAAAGTTCAAAATGTGCAAACACGTTGTTCTCGTCCCCCTCGAAACTGCAGATACAGGTATGCAATTTTTATTCCGCTAAATCAATCTTGCATAGGAACGTGCATTAGAATAGTTAATAATAATATTTTTTAACTATTTCCTCATGCAGTTTCATCCAAGATAATATACAGGGAAACCGGTAAACATTTTATCGAAATACCTTCTAAAACACGTTTAACAATTTTACTAGGTGTTTCATTATCAATCACTAACATTTTAACGTGATAGAAAAAATGAGAAACACACAATAAATTTTATTAAAAGTTTTTTATTTCCATGAATATCAAACTGTTATTGTAAGATTAAGGTAGTAGATAGGAACTTACCTACGTAGTGTTCATAAAGTAATTGAGTTCGATGTTTTAGATATCTACATTCGTACAAGTAAATCTAAACAATTGTCTAAATTAGAAAGCTATTTATTTAAATTAAATATCAACGTCATCTATCTTCAGAACATAAATATATTGTGAGAAGTGGCTGATATGTTATTGTCAAATATTGGTGTGCTCTGCAAGGAAACGTTGACCACTGGTTTGTATAAAACTAAAAAATAATTAATTTGCTTCAATAAAGAATCATACACAAATGGGAAATAAGGGGGTCTAAAACGATGTTGCATGACATGTAGGAGGTTGGAGATCATTCCGCAGAAGTAATATAGAACTACCAACCCAAATCTCAATCACTCAAACTCAGTTACTCAAAATTGTGACAATGTGTGCCAGATGCAGCAGAGGGGTCGAAAATCTAAAATTTATGTGACGTAATTCATCGACGACTTCCAGGCGGGACGCGGTAGTTGTTAGTGATATTGACAGATGCGGTCCGAGGGACCGCAGTGGAACGTCGCGTCCGCGGCTCGCGCATGCGCGCTACATCAAATGTATTCAATCCGCTGTAAAAACATCGTATAGAAATTCGAGTCTTCATATCGTAAGCGGATTTCCATAATATTAACCTCGGTGCGGCTTTAACATGTTACTGTACATAAACAAGTATTCCGCAACGCACTAGACAGGTGAGCTTGCCGAAATTTGAGCTGTAAGTCGATTCTGTATACATCTTCGTCTTGATTGGCTGCAATTTTTTTGTTTACCAAGTGTTCTTCTGATCTTTCAATATTAATCCTTACATAATGTGAACCAATTATTTGATGATGTTATGGACAGCAATGTTCGTCAATACGAACAATGTAATACATAACAACAGCCAATACTATTGTTTATTTTCTACAATAGACCACGCAAAGTTTTTGTAAAGGCACTAGTTAAATATGTCCTCTTTTGCATGATAAATAGAAAATCGCATTACAATTTTTGAGTTTATCTTGATGGTCTTTTTAAATTTTTAACAGTTTGGTTTTTGTCAATTGTATTAACTCTAGGGAACAGACTAATAACACTGAAAGTGATGCCACGACGTATCGGACGTTGCGTGAAATAGTGAAGTGCAGTACGATATGTCGATATTTTTATTTGTTAGTATTTACCACTACAAGATATATTACAAATTACAATAATAAACTACATACAATGAATTCATTGACCTGCAAGTCTTGTATGCCCAACGACCGTCTTAATATTTCAATAATATGAAAACTGTAGAAAAAGAGTATCTACCTATGTTATGCGACATAATGACTACCACATATGTGACATTTTATGAGATCATTTTTTTTTCAAAATACGAATTTTCAATATCTATATCTACTATTAAATCAAGTTCTTTTAGATATAGATTGCAATCATAGGTAATAATTTAGAACACATTGCCTTATACATAATTAGGTACAGGTTTCCCCTTCGTCATCTAGAAAATGTACATATTAACATACCCCTACACCAAATACAAAATACATTGACTTTATAAGTGTACAATACATACAATATTTATTTATTGACTGAATTCCTTCTATCCGGCTAGCTAACAGCCTAAAATGGTCTTACGTTTTTTGTTCCATTGTAAACTACTTACAGTACTTCAATCTATCATTTAACGACGTCTTCTGTGATTGGCAATGGAATCGTTTACAGCTATTTCTGTCATCTATAATAATATGAAGACCAATAAAAAATCTCAGGTCCGTATGCTCTCTTACTTTATCATTTACTCATCAATTCCTCATTGCTGGACAAGGGTTCCTCTCGAAATAAAGGGTTCAAGCTGATGTACCATCTATGAAGCTGGATGAAAACCGGTAAATGAAGTCACATATCTTTATGAAATAATGATAATGAGATAATAATGATATATATTTTTATGAAATTGAATTTCCGAACGAGCATGAAGTCCACCCGATAGTGATGAATGCCACTAATAAACACCTTAATGTACTTGAAGAGTGTAATCCTTCAAATCAAAACACAGTAGCACTTAACACTGCTGTTACACACATAAATTTAAAAAAAGAAAGGTGCGTACCTGGATTTGAAACCTTACAATAGATGGATGGATGGACGGTAAAAAACAGTAATGATGTTTATTCATGGGCATCCCTTGGTCTTGACCAATAAATCGTCAAACTGCCTCTCAGTGTCTAAGTTATGTCGATATTCGTTTTGAGAAATCAAGGAAGTTATTTTCAATGGATGTAGTTTCGCCCAAAGAAATTTGTATCACCTTTTATCGGTTTTAATTATCTTATCACACTAACATTATAAAGTTCAAAATTATGTCACAAACATTTTTGAGAACCACTAGATATAACTATAGGGACAAGTAGTCTTGTCGCAATAGACGAAATTAAACCTTAAATAAATCCAAACTAAACTTAATACACCTAATATACTTTATATTACATGAAATTTGCCACAAAGTTTATAATAATATGTTTAAAATCTCGGTCTTCTATAAAATAGAAGAAATCACTAATGATCAATTCACAAAACAATAAAAACTATTGTTTTTTAATAAAAAAATATTATTTGTACGTGGGTACGGTACAAAAACTTATCCTTGGCAAAATGGTCATAATACCAAGAAGCCATCGCGCAAAACAAAAAAAGGTTATGACATATAACTCCCGCCATTTTTACTATTTTTTAAATTTCAAATTTAGAATAGCAAGAATATGCCAGAAACTACCAGAAACAGATTATATATATTGATGTTTATATTTTATACGGTAATATTTTTATAAATAGTGCTTTTGGAAGTATATAATCAAAGAAATAGTGTTAATTCTGGTGCTAAATACCTATCTCTTTTTTGCTTACGTGATTTTGTATAAATTTGTCTCCTGTTGGCATGTAGTATCATACGTACAGTTTATAGCCTTATTGGACTCATTCACGTCCTTATATTAATTAATCTATTAGTTGATTAGACACTGTACGTCGCACGCTAAGGTCATGAAATTTTATTCCTAGAAACATTTTACTTTTACAAAACAAGAGAAGACGTATCATTTATTGGATAGATTTTTTATAATCAAATTTTATCATATATGCATTTTTATACAAGTATCTTTATTGAAATAAAAAATTGGTCAGCGTGATAGACCAATGGCTCAAGCATGCTCGCTTTGAGAGGAGACCCAGGCGATGACGTTGACGACGATGCAACGATAACCATTAGATTGACGACTAAAGATCCCCGCTAAAGCACAGAACACTTAGTCAAAAAGCACTTACGTTCACCAACTCATCTTATAACTCAGCCGACGTTGCTTAACTTTGTAGACCTGTTACCGTCTACGCAAACCTCAGGCTTTACGCGCTTCGATCTGTTGTTTTCCTTTGATTCCTTATTTCATAAATATATACGTAATAATAATGCAGGTGGCCAATAAAACTGATAACGAATCGTCCTCACTCGATCGATACTGATTAAGTATTGACATTCAGTTGATCTGTCTCGTCTGTCAATTAAGACTGAACACAAAACTAATTCAGCATCCTTATTGACTTTTATGATGGCAATATCTTTGATTTTTCGATACTTAATTGACAATTGATTTTCAATCAAACATGTTACGAGGGAGTTTTTGTAACGACTGGCACTTAAATTCAGTCGTATTTTAAACTCTTCGGACAAACATTATTAAAAAATTTTCGATTTTTTATTTGATGACACTAAATCTCGTAATACCCGAGGTAAATAAAAGTTTAGTTGGCAAACAAATATGGTATTAAAGGTACTAAACTGTTCCTTTACAATGCGTATTTAAGCAATATACTCTTATCCTGGTGAACTGTACGATTGTTTGCCACTTATATGTTATCAAAACTTATATATTATATGTATAATAACGTTTGGATTTATTAACGACTAGCTTTAGGAATTTTGCAGTCGAATCATGCTACGTATTCTATATAAATATTAATAGGTAGTAGAAGCTATTGACGTAAATGGTTTATCATAAAAATAACCTTGGACACATTATGCTTGTATTGCAATTTTTGTTAAGACCTATTTGTATAACGGTAAACAAAAATATTATTTACCTCGATCAATATACTGGTGCATGGTTTTAGGATTTTGTCAACTTTACAAATAACAAAGTCATAATAATTGTTTACTGAAATGTCAGCCGTGACAAAATGAGACCGAAGCGCCTCTTTATCTAGTGAGTCAGACAATTAGTTGTCGGATTGCTGAACTTGCAGCACTCATTAATACTCATCAATCTGCAACCATGTTGTAACTACTGTTGCATTCTCACGCGTATCGTGTTCAACAAATCAGTGGGACATGAAGTCATTTGCTGTCATATTCCATTATCGTACAATGTCCCTCGTAGCCTTTCTAGTTCCGTATTAATTTATCTTGACCGTGGCCTTTAAGATTCAATAGAACCCTTAAAAGGATTAACACGCAAATTTGCAGATGAATTTGAGATAATGTAAAATGATCATGCCATTCAAACTTCATAACCCCTAGTAATAAAATAATAAGAAATCTTCCTCTTCGGCGCTAATGTTAAGCGCGCTTTCAAACTAGACGATTTGAGCCGAACAGACGGACCATTTTTTTCGTTTAAAATCCAGGAATCTAATTACAATCCTGACTTTTTAAAAACAGACAGGTGACATACACAGCAGGTACAAAAGCGTTCTAGCGTAGTGTTTTTTTTTTTGAAAAAAGATCATAACCACCCAAGTGCTGCGAGACAGTCGTACTGCTATTGTACGGCAACCATCACTCAAATCAAAAAAACGCCGTTAGAGAGCCATAGCTTGTTTACCGACTAGCAAAAGTATTATTTATGCGCAATGTGTCTAGAAATAACGGATGTATCTTATCACCCTTATAAAGAGCTCTGAGCTCTGCTTCGATATTTTGAATGAAAGCTTTGAGAACTAAAGTATGCGAAGTAGTTTGATATGCACGAAGATCATGCTATTTTAACTATATCTTGGATACTTATTACTTAATACTCAGTGCTATTTACCAATAATCTGTAATGTTTGTCCATTCACATTAACCGTAAAGAGATGATCAGATTACCGGGCGCAATCATGTCTATATCGAGGGGCAACTCGAATGGCAACGTTTTTCAATGAATAAGCATGTTTGTTTAGCGACCATTCTGTTGTTATCGCGACATCGGACGCAATGTAACGTACTCTTAATTGCCACGCTCAATGTGCTTATTGATCTCGTGCAAGCGACGGCTACGTATCAGCCGATTATAATCACGTGTCGATTTGTACGGATTTTCTAAACGGTTCAATCTTTATTGGCAGTCAGCACTCAAAGGGAAAATTAGGAATTCTATTACTTAATATTGTATTAGTTAGTTGTAATGGCAGTTTGTCTGTCGCATGGTACTATCTCTTGAATCATTATAGACCCTATGTTGGCCGCTTTAACAGCAAAAGTAAAGGGTGATATCCATGCAGGATATTGCTCGACTCTTATTTAAAGCACTAGAATTTCCTATTACATAATATCCTCTAAATCTACCTGACTCTCTTTTTTGTTAAATACCTGAAAACAGGAAGTGCTTCGACTGAGTTAATACCAGTGGACGGCATACAAGTTGTATATTTACATGTTACCTTTAATTTTAACCTCACTTAAAACCTAACCTAATAAGTTTATAATGTATATCTTTATATTGGTAGCTGCAACGCAATCGAGGCTATAGATATTTTACGTTTGAAAAAACACATAGCAATTAAATTAATAGCAATAAAACTACAAATAAATATGAACAGCTTTCTTTGTTTACTTGCAGCTATGAAGAAAACCTGCAAGCCAGCGATGCTGGGGCGAATCTGGCATGCCAGTCGGCGAGCGCTCAACCTCGAGCATTCCCCTCCCCACCAGTTCGCATGCAGCCAGTGGCAGGCCAGCCATCGGCCGTCCACAGCATATCTCATATACAGGTTTGTATGACCGAAGCATCTTGGAATAAGACGAAGGTTGAGAATAAAAAAGTCGTTACAGAAATTGAAGAATCGAAGTCAATCGAATAAAATGAATGGCATATGAAAACTAACCGCTAAACTGTAAATTAATAAACATAACTTCCAACTCATCATAATAATGAATTATTATAAAAACTTACAGAAAGAGACCATTTTTTATATTTCTATGAATTTGAATAAGCATGAATCCTCTTAAATCCGAGATTTTCATTTATTTTTTTCTAATAAAATATTTATATGGACCAAAATAAGCGCATGAATTAAGCAAATATTTTTCTTCTTACAAATTCAGAGTGTTGAAAATTGAATCTAATGTACCTAAGTGTTGCTAAGCCGTGATCACACGTGGTTTAATATAATACCTGCCTACACTACACGCCTACATGTTAGATGCTTATCGATTGTTACTAGGTTTATTGGTGGTTCCGATAACGTAAAGAAATGTTATTTCAGTAAATAATAGCGGTTTACATTCATACAATACCGTGTTGCGCTGACTCGTGGAACATTATTATTCAAATATCGCTTAATATTTTACTTGTTTAAATGTATTTGTGTAATGTACATTTTCCGATAACATAAATTATGTGTACAGAAAAACCGTTTTTCTACCATTGATCAATTTTAGGTTAGGTTAGGTTAGACAAATCCCAGCCTAAATATTATGTTACTTTTCTTACCTACCGTATTTTAGTTGGTATGTTAGGTAGAGCCGGCATAGCTCAAAGCCTTTTGGCTTTGGCTATGGCTTGGTGTAATAGAAATTAATTATCACTTTCATTAACGGTGAAGGAAATACTAAGCCTGAGAGTTCTTTGTAATAAACGTTCTCAAAGGTGTATGGAGTCTACCAATTCTTTCTTGGCCAACTCGGTGGACTAGGGCTCTCACTCGTAGTGAAGATCCGTACCCAGCAGTGGTAGTAGTAGAACGATAATAATGGGTGGACGACGAAATTATATTAGTCGGTAATTTTTGTTCAGAGCAATAGTGCAGTAAATAAATAACAGTTTCTTTTTCGCAGATGGATATTATTTATCAGCGTGATGTCAATAGCTATCGCCAGCTTCGCATGTCAGCGGCTACCGCGACTGTATGACGGACCGCCGGTACAACTCAACTATATGAAATGGTTCATCTACTTCACGAACTGGGGCTACTTGCTGATCGCCATTCAGTCAGGCCTGGCACTCGCGGTCGTGCTCCGATACAGAAATCAGAAGTCCTTTAATATACGTAAGTGTGTGAACTATAGGCGTACGAATATATCATTTCGGTACTTTCTCTCTAACTTAACGTGGGAGTTAAAAGATGAACAAATGCACTATTTCGACGACCCGCGTGGCGGAACGGTTACCGGTCTGACGCGCAATGGGTCCCAGGTTCGATCCCCGGCAAACAGATATCTAAATGATGAAATTAGATTTCTATTCTGGGTCTGGGTGTTTGTGTATTCGTGTATGTGTGTCCACTGTCCATGGCACCCACGACACAGGACAAAATCCTACTGTGGGGCTATGAGTGTAGAAAGCGTTTTTATGTACCTACATATGAGAGTTTAGAATTATTTTATTTGCAAGATATTTCACCGCTTCCTAGATCACTAAGTTTCTTATTAGATCACATTCACATAATGTGTCAAGATAGACATTCGATGAAAAGTTACGCCAACTTATTTTAAGTTAATACAGTTCAAGAGTAAAATTCCCTCAAGCGAAATAGCGTCGATAAACAATTGCTCCAACACGAAGTCACCAATTCGTCGTTCGTTGTGGACCTTGTTAATAGCCTCATGTCATAGCATTCCGGGAACCCGTAACGACGTCAATTCCATTTTATGTTCGTAAAAAATAAAACATTCAATTTCTGAAAATATACTTGTAGGTACATCTTAGTAGAATTTGTTTATATCCTCTTTATTGTTAGGTACATGGTGGGTATAAGACAAAGTTTCCTCTCCAATGTCTGTCTGTTTCGCCGCCTTCTACTTCTAAACTACGCAGCGAATTTTTGTTGAGGTTTTCGCAGAAAGTATGGAATGAATAATAAACAAGAAAGGTGTTGGATAAGCATAACTTATTTATATTTTATAAAAACTGCTTAATTGAATTAGTACATTCTGATACCCGATCCCCAATGAATTTAATGGTACTTCCCCGTTCAAACCGTATTGGTTCTACTTTCTATATGGCACAACCTCCTTCTGTAAATGAATTTCGCGAACCCTACTTTCAATTATTTCTAAGTACGTATGGGTAATAGATTAAAATAATCATATATTCCTTTTCTTCCTACGACTATTCTCTATCTCATCGTGAGCTTCCATGTCATCAGCGAACATTTCCTTCAAGTCCTAATACTAATTTCATTCCTTTACTTCCTATCACTACTCTTTATCTCATTCTGAGCTTCCATGTCATCAGCGAACATTTCCTTCAAGTCCTAATACTAATGTACTATTATCCCTACAACCAAGAATCATCCTGTCACAAAACTTGTAATTGCAACATTCTATTACTCAAAATGATGACGACTCTAATTTTAGAAATGTCAAGAGTCTCGCGTGATTTCGTCAGTTAAGATTGGTTTATATCTCTGTTTAAGACATTAAAACTGTTTCCGTGCCGCATTCACTCGAAACAATCAATTTATATTACACGGTCGCGTGTCATCATAAACATTGTGATAGTTGTTCATTATGGCGTATCTGAGCACATTAAATTATTTGGCCTTGTATAAATTGCCAAAATACCTTAAACACCCATGATTGATCTCATTTTGCTATCACTACAAATAATTTGAAGGCGAAAGACCTTTCTCTTGCGAAGCATCTGTCTCTATCCTCCAATCCTTTCTGTGATTGATGCCAGATGTCTAAGGGCAGCAGAAGCCTCTCCATATTTCTTTGAAAAGTTGTAGAACTGTTAGTATAGTTAAACCTGTGCCACACGTATTTCTGGTATGAAGGAGTTTTGCGTCGCTAGTCCCCAAGAGTGGCAACATATCTGTGATCGACTTCAGATCTCCCTTGCACATAATATATATGGACTTCGTTTCAAATTTTCATGGAGTCGTCGCTTTATACAAAAATCGTAATATTTTACCTATGCAGTGAGTACATGATCACATGATCATAATACCATACGTCTAGGGAACCCACACTGATAAACATTATATCAAATTCCCCTCATAGGTGGGTACTGTGGGTAGGTACTTATGACGTTTACGGATATGAGAATCCGCTATAGAAATAGTGCACAATACGACGTATATTCAATGGGAATCACTGTATTTATTCAGACATTTTATAGCGTAACGTATTTATAATGTCAATAGGATAGTGTTTATTTTAATATTTACAAGTTCATCAAGGTAATTAGCATTAGTCTAAACGAGCCATCAGAGCGTGCTAGTATTGTAATATTTAAAGTTTTTTTTTACCCAGCTGCGTCAAGAGCAGGGTAAGGTATATGTATGTCGATTCTAATACCCAAATAGTTCGACGGACTTACATATGAGATATCGTTCGAGTCGTCGTAGACTTAGGAGTGACATAGAGGTATATGATTTTTAAATACGACGCCTGCGAATAGCAGAGAAAAAGAAAAGGTTTCTTTTTATTACAATAATATTGATACTAAAAATAGTAAATAGACCAGTACACCATTACCAAAATTACCTCTATATTAACATAAAAAAATATTTTCATATTAGGTACTATTTTAATGCAAGACTATAAAAGCATATTTAATAGTTAACTGAATAGGAAAAATATCAATGCATATATTAAAATAGAAATAAATATATTATGAGTTACACAAGGCCTAACAAAAATAACAAAAAAACTACCAAAACTCATTTTTGATTTTGTCTCGCTCT
Source organism: Urbanus proteus proteus (assembly GCA_018251915.1). Taxonomy (NCBI): domain Eukaryota; kingdom Metazoa; phylum Arthropoda; class Insecta; order Lepidoptera; family Hesperiidae; genus Urbanus; species Urbanus proteus. Next base: position 4,488 of record DWPV01000297.1, on the reverse strand, counting down.
GAAACACATAAAACTTTTTCTGTTCTGTAAAGCAACGTTTTGTTCTACACATTACCAAAATATAACGCACCAGCTTCAATACATTGGTTCATGGTATCTCGTCTCAAACATCGACAAGGGGACATGGGGTCACGCACTGCTGATTGATACAATTTCGCGTCAATTAAACTAGCCGAGTGGGACGCTACCGCTGCTGCAATTATCCTTATTGGTTCCTCATTCTTGCCATTGACGTTGCCAGTCTAGCCAATATATTTGTAATAAATAACCAATTGACGTTTTGGTACAGCGAGCCGAGGATTTTAATATCGCTAAGGAGCAAAGTCTCGTTTTAAAACAACAACTACATTGTCTTGATTGATTCGGCATTGGATTGAGAAAAAAAAATAGGTTCTTTTATTTCATATATTCCCCATTCAATTTGAGAAATATATTTTAAATGTTAAAGTACGCAATATACGTAGGTACATCGTAGGTATATCGACTCGAGAATTAAAAAAAATATATAGTATTTATTCTTTGAAATTTACAACCCTTGTAATGACAAAATAAGGTGCTTACTTCACGATAATAATAATTATGTGTAATGTTTTACTTCATCAGCCTGTGAAGATGATCAAATCCCGATGCCTCGACGACAGCGCACGCCACTCCTCTGCCGGGCGTACTGGCTCTCCCACACTGTGGCCACCGACCTCGCCTTCGTCATCACCCTAGTGTATTGGACACTCGTACACGATCCAAGTACGTAAAACTAAATAGTTAGTGTTGAAATGCCGATTATACAGGTTCCATCGATGATCAGGGAAAGGGAAATCTAACAAAGATGAGAGTACAATTAATTTTTAAACATTTGTTCACAAATTCGTCCTAATCCTTATAAGTCCTAAGTCTAAGAAAGTTTAAAAGAACATAATTATTAAAGAGCGTGTAGACGTAATTAGTCCTTTGCGAGCAATACATTTGAGACCGATTTCAGAATTATTTCTGGTTCTTTAATTAAAAATTTATGGTTTCTATTATCGCTTGATTGTGATTAGCTACTTAGGCACTTTCAGCTATTTCTAATATCCTACATCTCTGACATCAGATCTAGTATCTGTTTTTGTATACAAATAGAAATGATAGCGAAGTGTTTCAACATTCAGCACCTTATAGTGAGGGATCAGGATTGAAATCCCAGGATTTTCACTTGTTTTATCAAGGTTATGTGAGGATTAGCGTTGAACATGATAATGATGATCAATTATAAGAGTTCTCTTTCTTTTTGCCATAAGTGATTGACAATTTAGCATTTTGAAAACAAACCCTATTCGGCCATCTTAAAAATATTAATAAATACCTTGAATGCTAAGGTCATAATATTGTGTTTACCACTTGTCCCTACACCATACGAATTACTTTCAACCTCCTCTGTCAATTTCACCCGTACAGTAGTCCTAATCAGTGAAGTACGTATCCATTACATGTTAAATAATAACAGTAATATGGTATTGTAATAAATTGAAAGTGATCGTTGTGACGTCGTTCATTGATGATTAATTGGGCTCTATCATTAATAATCGAATGAACTGAGAAGGCCGATGCCCAGTAATAGAGTGTGTTACCTACTAAACTATGGATTGTACTTTTATTTATATAATATATCAAAATTAAAATTAAAACAAAATATTTAATACTTTTATCACTTTTACGGACGACCCGCGTGGCGGAGTGGTCAACATACTGGTCTCACGCGCAATAGGTTCCGGGTTGGTTTCCCGGCCAGACAGATATCTGAATGATGAATTTAGATTTCTATTCTGGGTCTGGGCGTTTGTGTATTCCTCTTTGTGTCTTTGAGTCCATGGTACCCACGACACAGGAGAAAAAGAAATTGTGTTTTTATATATTTGGTTCACGTGAAAAGCTTACCTATAACCCACAATTCATCTGTCACACAGATATGTATCGTACTACATAAGTATTATTATGTACAATTGGATATACAAACTTGGTTATTTATTATATTAAATTCAAAAATTATCAGCACCAGTTCATCAAATTACACCACAAACACGTAACGTTACAGGGATACACGAAATCAACGCGCTCAACCTGCTGGTCCACGGTGGCAACTCCGCGGTGATGCTGTGCGAGCTGGCGGTGACGGCGCACCCGGTGCGCGCCGCGCACGCGCTGTTCGGCGCCAGCGCCGGCCTCGCGTACGGCGTGTTCAGCGCCTTCTACTGGGCCGTCGGCGGCACCGACCGCCTCGGCTTGCCCGCCATATACCCAGCGCTGGACTGGAATAAGCCTGGTAGGTTTAAGCAAAATATTGTGTGAAGGGGGTAGAACTCGGCGGCATCTCCGCCACAACTATTTCTGCCTTACAGCAGTATTAAACACTGCTGTGTTCTGGTCTGAAGGGTGTTGTTAGTGAGATATACTTATCCGAGGCATTCCAGCTCAGTCCTCAGGGGTAGCAACGCATCTGTGGTCAACCTCAGGTAGGACCTTGATCTCATATAGGGTTGATTACAGATGTCCATGGGCGGCAGTAGCCACTTACCATCAGGTGAACCGCATGCTCGTTTGCTACTTCGATCATATAAAAAAATGTGGTTAACAAGATCGGCTTAAACGTTGCTATGCCATCCATTGCTTGGCGCTAGCGCAGGACTCATCCACAACGTACTCAACACCTTTTAGTACTATGGTAGCACGACCGACCGGCTAGTCTTATCATCCATGGATAGCTAGATGGTAAGACTAACTAGCGCTGGACAGTAATAAGACTTTTAACCGGCCTTTTCATTTTTTTTAAAACGATATTATTTACATGTTTGCCTTATAGGTAGGTATAGGTACTTTGTTTCATTATCTGCAGGAATAATATTATCCTCTTCAGTGGATTGATTAAAGCATCATAAGCGTATAGTATCATAAGCATACCTTTACCCGTTTTAGTACGCTAATACTTAAATCTTGCCAAATAGTCTAAGTCTGTGTAATTTCGCTTGCGATCTTTCTTATCACAGGACATAGCTATAAAAGCCAAAATTTAATAATCCTGCTCGATAGACTTATGAACAATGAAGAGTAAGTCTGTGTACCGTCTCACAGGGGTAACCTCACATCTATTAACGACGTGACTCGTCGCGGTCATGAGGTCGCGACGAATTCTTTTGAGACCTTTGACCCCACATGGATGTGTCTTTAATCAGTCTGAAATTATTTTGGTTATTGAATGATACGTCATATTAAGCAAGTCAAAATTATAATAAATAATATTAACGAGGTTGTCTGGTATTCATAAAATATAATATCAAAAAATAACATTGACATAAAATTGTGATATATTTTATCCCTAGCCCTAAGTTTGCTTCAACAAATAAAAAAATATTGCACATTGGTGTGACAGCCTAAGGGTTTGAAGTTAAGCGTCTCTGCTGATTGATGGTTAGAATCTTAGTCTTAGAAATTAATTATCATGAACGATAAAGGAAAACATCGGGAAGAAACCTGCACACCCAACGAGTTCCTTTTTTTCGACCTTTTTTTTCGCCAAACGCCATTTCACAAAGCTATATAGCAATGCGCCCGGAGTTGACAATAGCCCGCAGTCAAAATCCACGATTATCAACATTGCCTATGTGAGTAATCGTGAAAATAAATAATTCAGCAGTTTACTTACGACTTATGTTACTAAGATTTCAAAGAATGCTGTGTCGAGTATTTCTGATACTTGATATTGCGTACGTTAGTCGTCTGATTATTTATTTCAAAGAATAAATCACTGTAATAAAATATGTGGCACGTGTAGTCGGAAAAGGAAATCGCGGTATCGGATTAGCAATTTTGTTTATTTATCAGGTGACAACTAATCTGATACCTCCTGCTTAGTGCTAGATTATTCGGATGTTATGATTCATTTCAATATCTATGTACTTAAATAGTCCTACGAATATTTTAATAATAACATTTATTATGAATTCTTGCCACTTCGCACAATTTACTGTATGTACTTAGTAAAAAATCTTCACATATAAAACTCGTTATTTCCGTACCTAATTCGCGCTTAATGAACGTAACTAAAGATGTTTCTCGTTAGGTTAGTTTCCTTGGCCTCTTGATGCAAATATATCATTTTGCTTATTTTATCATATAATGTAAAATTCATACTCTATTAAACTTGAGAACTTTCTGTCAGTTACTTTCTATACTTTAATTAGAAGTTTTTCAAGATAAAACCAAGAATGTTTCAAGAAGAGAGTGACCACGAACCTGTTTCTATCGTAAAAATAGTTCTTTCTAATCTCTAAAAGAGATGCTATGCATCTATATTTTCACGTAGTTAGATCACCTTTCACATGAAGATTTGGTCGGAGGTATCATAAACTGGTCCCTGCCGGTATCTCCTGCCTGTCGGAAGAGGCGACTAAAAGGGGGCTTCCGGGGTTGCAGGCGGCAAGAGTGGGAGCTCGAACCGTCCGGCCACCGAACTCG
>DWPV01000296.1:0-32386 GCA_018251915.1 Urbanus proteus proteus | reverse complement strand
GGGGTAGCAACGCATCTGTGGGCAACCCCAGGTATGACCGTGATCATATCTGGGGTTGATTACAAATGTCCATGGGCAGCAGCTGCCACTTACCATCAGGTGGACGGCAAGCTCGTTTGTTACTCACATGTTATAAAAAAAATAAAAAAAATTAAGAAACATCCAAGTCAGGGGAATGAAACTGAGAGTGAAAAGAAAATTCTCGTTTCTTCGCTCTTATTAAAATACACTTTTTTTTTAGTTTGTCAACAGTTTTTGTTTTGGATGTGAGCTATTGCTATTATATATTATTATATGAAATTAAGAAATCCAAATAAGGAAGATTAACGTGAGAGTGAAAAGATTCTCATTTCGTTGCGTCTTATTAAAATACACCATTCGAACAACGTATTATTTATGTTTATGTGGTACGTGATGAAAATATTTCGTGTTCAATAATTCCCTATTTTATTCGTATTCCCAATCAGGATTGAGGACGCGAGAGGATAAAGCTTGCTACTCTGTTGGTACCCACGGGCTTAACGTTCGACTGAGGCGCGGAATAAAAATCGCATTTGCAGTAATTGGTTTCGACCGCAAGCGTTTTACGAGCTCCGATGGGCTATAAGTGATGTCTGTGGTGACTAAGACAGAAAATTCAGGTGGTGTTGGTGATATCTGTGGGGAATAAGAATATTTTTTTCGGTAGTGTAGTGTTTAAGTTATTTAGGTACCTATCTTCTGCTTAATGGCAGTGCTAAGCGCTAGGATTGGATAGGCTAGTGATAAGAAACCATTTATACAAGGTGTACAGCTTAGTTCTCAGGGTAAACCGCATTTGTGGTCATGGAAAGATGTCCATAGGCGGCAACGACTTATCATTAGGTGGCGAGCATTTTGGTTTGCTACTTTTATTTTAGAAAGAAAAAAAATGTGATAAAATCAAGTGATAATAGTCACTTTTTAACCGACTACCCAATTGGAGGGGGTTTACTAATCGTACAAATCTTTTTCGTCGCAATATATGCATATGCAGCGCTAATTTATGGTTTTGGTGAGATGTTTGAAATTATTGTAAAATATTTTAATTTCAACAATTGCGTTACGTAAGCGACAGACATCGCAATCTTAGAATGTAAATCCAAAATCGAAATCGCTGCTGAAGCCCAGAAATGATGTTTGATGATGACACCGTTGTTTTTTTTTTAATTATACACAAAGTACCTACTTTATGAATTCAAGCAAATGTTGCACCGTTTGAAAATGATTTCGCTACTTAAACAAACAGTGAACATGGTATTAATTCGCAGATGAACAACGAATGAGAATAGTAAGCAATATTGTGGGCAAATTTTATTTAAAGGAAGCGAACTCAGCATATTTTAATCATCGAGTTATTATTTTTATGCAGTTGGCAATTAATTTCTTCCAGTCAATTTGTAGTACAGTTATTGGTGCATGAAATAGCTGAAGCGCTGTACTGTTAGCTCAAGATTAACAGTGCAATGATGCATTATCGTATTCTACTTAGGTACTATTTATATAGGGAGTATTTGTTCATGCAAACCTAAAACATGCTTAGATTCTGTTCAATTAAATACCAGGTTATACGCTTTGCCGATAATCCTATCCTGTTTGTTTGTTTGTGACGCCTTCAGGCTTTAACTACTCAACCGATCGTTATGAAATTTTGCACACACATTGCTAGCAGTCCAGAATAGGACATAGAGTGCCTTTCATCCCGAAAAAGATGCTATTCCTAAGGGATAAAAAATAACTTTTATACCTACAACCTACTTTGATACCTACGGCCTCTTTGTACGAATGTACATATTAACGCGAGCGAAGCCGCGGGCGTAAAACTAGTATATTAATTAGGTACATGTAATATTTATGGCAAGAGTTTTCTGGCTTGAATGGTGGGGCCAAGGAACTCATATAAGAAATTTCAACCGAATAATAATCAGTGGTAACGAGAAATCTGTGTTTTCTTAGACTTAAATACAAATTAATCCTATCTGGGGTCGATTACAACTAATGTTAATTAATATAGAGTGCACCAACACAATTAATATAACAGTACCTACTAAAAATTTATCACTCAAACTCCTACTACGATACTCCTTTCCAGCCTTTTTTAATGAAAATATTGATTGATATTTGTAGGTAGGTTATGTTAAGTAGATATGTAAAATACAACTATAAAATTTTGCATACTGTGGCCACTAATAAGAATTACTCATATCTAACTACTTAAAATTTATTTTTCTTATTATTATATTATTACGTGTGTCTCAGTTGTAAGTTCAATTGAAATAAATAAATAATTGAACATTTTTTTTATAATTTACTATGTTAAATTGAAGGGTTTGTCGGCCTTCAGCAATGATTACATTAAATCCTTGATATAGAATTGAATCAGTATATTGATTCCCATCAAGCCCCGCGCTATACATAATTAAGTGCAGATTTGCGTCACGACTACAATGTATATTCAATTGGATTCTATTAATAAACGAGAAAGCCAATCAAATGCGTACGACGCAAATGTCACAAATACCTTTTATATGAGTTTTCAGTTGATCGATGTTATAAAAAGATAAGTTTCATGTTATCTATTTTTATAACGTTGAAATACAGGCGAGAATGCAGTCTACCTGATGGTAAGTGGTCACTGCCGGCCATGGACATCTGTAATTAACTTCATTTATAACGATGTTCTACCTGAAACCTATCACAGATGCGTTGCCATTCCCGAGTGTTAAATAAGCGTCGCTTCATAATGTAAGTTACCTTTTACTATATATACGTTTTTTACATGCATATTATTGTTATATTTTGCAATTTAATAGTGTCCGACCGAAGCTTCGGCTTCGGCTTCGGCCACCTTCAGCCAAAAATCGCACCTTAGGCGAAATCTTGGGCTTCGACCAAAAACGGCCGAAGGTTTGGCCGAGGCCGAAGGTTTCTAAAAAGCACTGAAATTGAACAAACTGTCGCAAATCCGGGAAATTGTGACGGCGATATTGAAGCTCAAAAAGCACACGCACAGTCTATTGTGGCTTACAGTGGCTTGCACAGCCAGTTGTGTCAGAATTTAAATTATTTCGTAATGTTACAATTTTGGCACGATGCGTAGTAATTTTAATCAGCTTTAGAAGTTATTTATTTAAAATTAGGATAAAAATCATGTCTTTCAACCAGTTATAATATTAATTTTAGCCAATCTGAACCCGAATTTCTTAATTTTTTATCGGCTTCGGCCGGAATTAAGACCTTCGGTCGGACACTACCATTTACCGTGCTACGAAACTATGGAGTTTAGATAGCAATGATTTTTTAAAAGCATGTTATACTTTTTCGGAGTCAAAAGTGGACATGGCTTTCCCTTTAAGTTTTCAATTTATATATAAATTCTTGAGGTTTAAAATAGTATTTGCATAATTATGTATTATTCTTCTATTGAAACGCGAAAACCACTTCACATTAGGACTAGGTGTGGCTGCTTCTCCGGAAGAACCATACTCTATTTACCGTTTAAATTATAAATGCATAGTATTAATTTTGTCATTTATATAGTGTACATAAAACACATGTGCATACTCGTATCAGACAAAGCCATTTCCCAAACTATAATAAAAATAATATTGCCATGAAATTATTCGGTACGTAACATTATAAACTTTGCAGGTAAATGATAAATTTAACAGTATTTTTGTGTTTTTTCAACTCATTTACGGTAAGTGCACACTCAAACATTTTTGTTGTAAACGTTGATTACGCGTTTACGCTGTAAAACTCTAGGGTTCTCAAAGTGAAGTGGCGGTATAATTTTTATTCTGTAAATCGGCATTTATTCTCTCATTTCGCTCTCAAATGTTAAGGTTTCGTTATTGTAAAGTTCCTTCACTCACCATCACAGTTTGTAATGTCGATGGTGTCAACTCTTCTTATTTATTTTAACATCTGAAACAAAAATAAATAAATAATTATAAAGTTCACAGGAGTGCTATCCAAGTATTACGATTCTAGCTACTTTTTGTCTCTTATCAGTTGATTTTATGCGAAGATATGTGCTTTTTACAAGTAAGATAATAGATTTAATGTAAAAAAAAAGAAGTCGTCGAAGACTCTATATCAGAGTACTCTATGATGATTACAGAGGTGTTTTATTTTTACACATGTATTGTAACATGTCAATATGATCCATCGATTGATAGACATTAAACTAAACTCTTCTAAACACATATGATGTTATTTGAAAAACTAGGAGAAGGTATATCGGAGTCTTTAGTAAGTCATCGATCAGAATATATTTTATTTATACTATCTGATCCCAGCGGTTTCACCCGCGTTAGAGAAGTAAAAAAGCTTATAAACTTAAACATAAGTGATATACGCAAGGGCGTAGAGCGCGCGCTAATGGATTTTACAAAAAATACGCCTTAGACCTTCAATTATCTTCCAGTGAAAATCTCGTCAAAATTGGTCCAGCCATATAGAAGATTAACTTATATAGACAGACATTTTTTTAATTGTATTTCTGTTATACCTACGGACGGTGTATACTTTCATGTATTTAGTGAAAAGTTCTTAATTTGAAATCACAAACAGACACTTCAATTTTATTTATTTGTACAGATAGCTTAGAAACAGGACGTTACGTAGCGAAAAAATAGAAATGAAATGTAATGTAATAGTAGATGTACGTATTATTTATCAGACGTTAACTGTCCGAATGTCTATTGGGAACGTCTTACCCGGCCTTCCTACGTGACCTTAGGTATTGTTAATAAATAATGCAAAACTAGAAATAGCTTGCTACATTTAACTAAACAATCAATATTTGAAAATTGTGTTTTTTTATATGGTCGATGTAACAAAAGACCATACAGTCCACCTGATGGCAAGTGGCTACTACGGCTCATGGATATTTATAATCAATCCCAGACAAGATCAAGGACCTACCTGAGGTTGGCCACAGATGCGTTGCTACCGCTGAGGACTGAGCTGGAACGCCTCGGATAAGTATGTCTCACTTACCATACCCTTCAGACCAGAACACAGCCGAATTTAACACTGCCGTTATAAGGCAGAAATAAGTGTGGCGGTGGTGCTGTCGGAGTCGGCAAACCACCTATCTTTTAAAAAAAGGTTTCAATTACAATGTCAGCTTTGATAAGGCGGACAGCAATGCCGTTCGCTACATCTATATTACATAAAAACTCAGATAAATAAAGTAGGTAGATCTATCATTCCTAACAAAAAAATGACGCCATTTTTAAAATGGTCGGGCTATAAAAGTGATTATGTGAAGGTAAATATACAAAGGCGCTAACATGAAACCACGCTAGTTTTGTGTAAGTGTGTGCGTATAATTACATGAAAGTAGCGTAGTTTTTTGGCTTCACTCAAATATAAGGCGATGGGTAATCTACCTATTTTATTTATCTGATTCCTTTGGGTATGGAACCCTAAAAACAACAAAGTCTGCAACATGCATTATATACGTATGTAGGTATGTATGTATAGCTTTTAGCTCACTCTTACGTCCACCTTGCTCAGATGGATCTAAGCTGATTTTATATGCGCAACAGGAGCCACAACGTATTATTTTAGGCCGACTTGACGAAGGTATACGTACTATTTTCACAACGAAATTAATTTCGGTTTAATGGTGCTACGAAAACAACCGCTATAGTTGTTTTTCCTCTGTCGTAATAATTGATAAACTATGCCTGATTAATTAAATGATGAATCGGTTGAAATTTATAGTGGATGAATTTTGTTTTAATATGTGTTTGTTGATCTCTTTCTGTTAAATAAAATAGTGGCGGAACGGTTAACATACCGGTCTGACACGCAATGGGTTCGATTCCCGGCCAGACAGACATTTAAATGATGAATTTAGATTTCTGTTCTGAGTCTGGGTCTTGTGTATTCGTGTATACCTATGTGTGTCCATGGCACCCACGACACAGAATAAAATTCTACTGTGGGGCTTTAAGACAAACGTACCAAACGAGAAATGGTAAGTGGTCTGTCTCGACAATGGATATTTGTATCAATTTCTTAAACATAGAACAGAGTTCTATATGAAGCTGATCACAGATGCGATGCACACAGTCAGGACAAGAATGGTCACCGCATATGTACCCAAGTTAATGCAACATAATTTCAATGTAAATGTACGTGTAATATGTACGAGTAAGTTATTGTAACATAAAGTGGCCAATCTACATAATATGTATGTTAATGACCGATATAGGACAAAAGTCGAACATGATTGTTTTCGACCGAAAACGGCGAGGTGGGAGGGCCTCTTGTAAGTCTGCCTTATCACACTCTTCAAACCAGAACAGAGCAGGGCTTAACAATACCTTTGTAGGACAGACATTGGCAAAAAACATAGCTATACTTTATACTAGCATTGTCTCAGTACATATATGGGAACTTTAACATTTACAAATTCTTTTTTAATAAAAAAAAATACATATCGGTTGATAGACAAACAAAAGAGAGCTGCAGATTTATTTTCCCTTTTCCTTAAAATGTATACTACATTTTGACATTGATATATTAAAATGCGAATTATAAATAGCGCTTCACGGCTCCACAGACAAATTGAAATGGATGTGGAAGTACGCTTCAGATATAGTTCGGATCGATAGCACTATCGCAGGATGTAACGTAATGCAACCTTGCCCTTTATCTCGCTAGACTTATTTTATTACCAGTTTAAAACCGCGGCTTCGCTCGCGTTAATGTGTAGTTACTTGTATATTCGGATTTATAACAGAACTAGTTTTTACCCGCAGCTTCGCTCGCGCTAATGTGTACATTCGCACAGAGGCCGTAGGTATCAAAGTAGGTTGTAGGAATAAAAGTTATTCGTCTATCCCTCGGGAGTAGTATGTTTTTTCGGGATGAAAGGTACTCTATGTCCTTTTCTGGAACCCTTACTATGTGGGTGCAAATTTTCATAACGAACTGTTAAGCAGTTAAGGCGTGAAGGCGTTACAAACAAACAACAAATAGACGGACATTCCCATTTATAATAATTAGAAAGGATTAGGATTGTTTGCTTCGGGTATAATGCAAGTGTCATTCATTCACTTAACAGGCCGTAGGTATAAAATTAGGTGGGTATAAAAGTTATTTTATATTCCTCAGGGGTACCTAGTATCTTTTTTCATGATAGGGTACTCTATGTCCTTTTCTGGACCTCTGGCATTGTATGTGCAAAATTTCATATCGATTAGTTAAGTAGTTAAAGCGTGAGGATTTACAAACAAACAATCAAATAAACAGATAAATGAACATTCCCGTTAGCATAATTAGGAAAGGATTTAGAAGATTTATTTTATTTCAAGCTCTCTTTTAAGAAGGAAATTCCAAAGATTTCCATTATTCTTATTAGCGTTAGTGAGGAATTAATTTGTTTGAGCAGGATTGATCGATACCACTGTCGCAGGAAGTAACATAATGCAGCGACCTTGCCGTTATCTCGCCAGATTTATCTAATTATTCCACAGATATATTTGAATTCAAGCTCTCTTTTAAGAAGGAAATGTCCAAAATATGTAGTTTCATTGTTCTTATCAGCAGTAGTGAGGAATTTTTGTACTTAAGTAGTACTGATCGATAGCACTATTGCAGGTTGTAATGCAGCGACCTAGCCCTTATCTCGCTAGATTTATCTAATTATTTCACAGATTTATTTTATATCAAGTTTTCTCTCTAAAGGATTTTTTTTAGAAAAATCTTCTTAGTGTTGATCGATAGCACTATCGCAGCGTGTAACGTAGTGCAACCTTGTCCTTTATGTCGCTTAGAATTTATTTTATTAGGTTTTGACATGAACCGATTTTAAAAGGGACAAGACTTCTTAGAAAGTAACGCAGGCGGAATCATTCCGGACGTGAAGTGTGGGGGCGGAATAGTATAGACACTGTTAGACATATTAAACATCTTCAACAGAAATGAGTAGGAAGAATGTACGTTTTCCTTTCAAAATCATAGAAATGTCGTATTGGATGGAATTAGATGCGAGGGCCGGATGTAAGGAGTTACTCACCAATAGCTTGGTAATGCAATTAGCTATGAAACGGTTTAGTTAACAATGATATTCACAGTTATTTAATGTACTGGTAAACAGGGCTTCCGCTTAAAGGTTAAAGGCGCAAAATGTATTTAGATGTGAGGCATTTCAATTTTGGTTTAAGACCTGTAGCCAACTTTGTCTAGGACTTCAAATTTCGGGTTGATTATTAGTTGATGCCCATGGGGACAGTGCCCTTTTACCGTCGAATGGACGGTATACTCGGGGGTATTTAAATCCTATAAACTCATTCCAATCAATCCCACAAGATTTAATCGTCAACTTTAGGTAGGACTCTTATTTTATTCACAATTGTTTACATTCATTTCAACTTCTCAACTATAAACGCATAGGTATTGATGTGAATTTAGTGTAGCATTAGTACTATAAACCTCAGTGGTTTTTTCATGCTATGTTTATAATAGTATAATATGTGTAATTAATGTTTATATGTTAAATAAATGAAAAAAAAAATAAACTGCGAATCTCCAACACGAATTTGAAATTCGGCGAATTTAAATGCAACAATAAAACAGTGTTTCTATAATAGCATTTATGTGTATTCGACTATAGTGTACAATTGTAACTTTCTTGTATTTAAGAGAGATTTTTATATATTTTCATCAGGTCCAAGACGAAATGCCCGGTCCGCCGCCCGCCTACGACACGGTCGTCGATGTGGGATCCGGCCACACACATAAGGATTGCCATGTATTGCAGGTAAGCTCTAAGATATTAAACAAAGGAAGTTCACACGTATTGCTCAAACAAATAATTATTAACGTAATACTTGCTTTGATAGCTATAAAAACATAGTATGAAAAATTAAATAACAAAAAATTTTACATAATGATCCCGCGCATGAAATTTTGCTATTATCAGTCACCCATACATATACTGATTGCACCCGTAGTCTTAACTTTGTAGATCTGGTGATATCTACGCAAGCCGCAGGGCTACGCGCATTTTATAATATTCCTATAGATATTTTTTATTAATAGTAGGTATGTTATAATTCTTTCCCGATTTTAACGCCCTCATTTTTGGACATTTGAAAATTAATAAATACCTATTCTGTTTTACATCTAAATAAATAAATAAATAAATAACGCTTCACACTCATAGCCCCACAGTAGGATTTTCTCCTGTGTCGTGGGTGCTATGGACAACACACAAGACAAGGACACACACCCAGACCAAGAACGGAAATTTAAACTCATCATTCAAATTTCCGCCTCGCTGGGAATCGAACCCAGCGTGTCCGGCGTGTTAACCATTGCACCATCCGGGTCGTCCTAATGTAACTAAAAACATACAAAGTTGCCTTATTTTTTATCTTTTTTGTAAGAGTCTATAATTATAATTTCCAGGAGGTGATCACAGAGCCGTGTCTACGTTGCCACACGCCGGGGCAGGCGGACGGTGGACTACCATCGTATGAAGCTGCTGTACTACTAAGAGATACTAAGCTATGAGCAGTGTTGCCAACATCTCAATTGTTTCCCCGAAAGTAATCTGAAAATTTTAATTTCTACCAAAAGTTCGTTAATGTCAGTTCTGAACACTTTTTCGTGTCTATCGAACAAAAACGGAACATCGTTTATTTAATTTTTGCCTTTCCATTTTCCTTCTTAAATTGAAATGATGAAATATGCTACACTGTATGGAGTGTATTTATAAAAACAAAATAGTCATTAATATGCTTTCATCAATCATTTCAATAAAGTTTTTCAGAGAAACCATTTTCGATAAAAATATTTACATTTTTAGGCTTCGGAAATACTCATAGCAATTTCAATTATTCTGCGAACTGACATTATTTGCCCGATCTCAACTCAGTCGCCTGTAAAATAGCCATTGACGTTCATTTTGAACTGCACGCGGTTTATATATATAAAAGACTGGATGTTTTCATTTTCACTAATATATTGTGTCGTGTAATTAATTAGTTTTAATAGCGAGTGATAAATAATAATAAATTAGGCACGAGTGGACACGGTAGTCAGACATAGATTAATGTTTGCAAGCATTAAATATCACTGGACATTTTTGAAAAAGCTTTGTATAAACTTATTGTTAATAGATAGAATTGTATGTATTTAACCGTTTAATATTGTGGATATATCTAGTCATAAAAATGCACGTAGGTTAAGTATCAAATTATGTTAAAATTCAAAGTCGGCGTGCTAGTTTGACAGTTCTAAATTATCAGTTCAAACATCGACATTTACCTATTACTAGGTACTAATATTTTATCCATACCTGGCAACATTAAAAAAGTCAAACTAATCGCCGAATTATGAATTTGAATAAAGAATATTAGGAAAATTCCATAATATCGTTATCATTATTAATCGGATTTTGTTTTTTTTTATAAGATTATTATGGATTATTATCAATATTCTATCTATATTAAGTACCTATTACGTTGAGGACATAGGTATTTCTTTCATACTCGTAGGTATTTTATGTTTGTTAAATCCCCATTTTAACAATGCATTGTGTTGTTAGGTACCTATTTTGTAATACCAATAACAAAAGGTAGAAAAATCCATTTCTATGGATGATTTTAGACCATAATCTAGAGAAATTGGCCTGAAATTACTATTAAAACTTTTCGTACATTCACGCTGCACATTTCGAACGAAAAGGAAAATGAATTAATACGTATCGTTAAATTGTAATGTAAAACCGTCGCTAGTTGGGACGTGGATATATTTTTATCCATTAATTTATCGAGATCCAATTTCGTCACTTACGTATGTGCGTTCGTTAGCCTACAATACAAATTGACGGTCGTTAAGCAGTAAAATATTGCTTGCTCTGTTATTATAATGACTATTACTTACGCCCTGCTTTCTCTGAGTTTTTAGTTAGTAACCTAATCATATCCAGTTTAAATCCATGGATTATTGTTAAGATTGCGTTAAGGTTGCTGCCTTCAAAAAGGTAAATTCGTATTATTTTTATCTAGATTATGACCGGTGGTAACATTACATCAGACAATAGGGTATTTGACAGGTTTTAGGAAAATAGCTCAAATTGTTCGTTATATAATGATACATTTGTGAATTAATTAAATGTTTGTGAATTTCTCTATTTACTACAAAAATCATCGTCAAAGTTTAAATATTTGAAATTGCCGCCAAAACGCTAAGTCACGAGATTCATGAGTTATACTGTTAGGTGACGTCACCGGCCAGCGTACAAGGTCGGCATCTATACGATTGACGTTTACTGTCTACTGGCCTGTGACGTCACTTTTGATTCAGCCAATACCCAGCGTTTTCAATCAATTGATTTATGTATAGTGGGCTTACAAAAATAGTTACTTTTAAGATAACAATCGTTTGAGCGATACTTCCGTTGTAGTCAAATGCGCTATTTTATGATTCACCAACATGCAAAATTAAGTTGAAGCGATAATTGCATACATTAAAATTACGTTTTTAATGAGTGTAGTAAAACATATGCCACTTGAAGTAACTGATGGGTGAAATAATGAATTTATCCGTCGAATGTCCTTCTGGGTCCGACCGAATGTTTTTCTTTCCGTGTACATGGCAACACAAACAAGAATGTTTGCCATAATGGGGCACAATTGTTTATCGTTTCAAGAAGGCTATTCATACTCTATTTATTTTGTTTGAGTCATATTTAATTTTATATAATTTACCTACTGGTTGATTATCTATTTTAATAAGCTAAGCAAGTTTTGTGTTCATGGCAACTAGCAAAAGTTATTTGCCTTTATAAAAAACTTAAAACGCTTTCTACTTTCATTGGCCCCACAGTAAGATTTTCTCCTGTGTCGTGGGTGCCATACACAGAATACAGAACATAAATCTTAATTCGTCATTTATATGTCTGTCTGGCCGGGAATCAAACCCGGGACTTATTGCGCGTCAGACCGGTATGTTAACCGTTCTGTCACGCGGGTCGTCATACTCGTCATTATAAGATAAACGAAAATTATTTACAGTGTCATTTTAGAGTTTATTTTGACGCTTACTTTTCATTATAGCTTTCAAGTAGATAATGCATTATTTTTAATAGTTTATTATTTGTTATATCGTTTTAATTCTCATTTAATTCACTATCTGCTCTTAAAGTGGTAAACGTGTCTTGTATCAGCTTGAAACGATAGGTGTAATAAAGTAAATTGAACTTTATTGCTCAGAGCTCACCTGATTCTTAGTGCAATTAACTAGGGTAGCTCCTGATTAGCTGGGAAGTTCACAGGAAAGTCGCCTCTATTCTCAGTTGTTTGAGCTGAAAATAGCATACGCGTATCTACATAGCTGGTATATATGTCATTATGAATATGCGGTCGTAATTGTGACGTAACTAGGGTTGTCAACATAATACAATAAATTCAATTTCAAATATCTATAAAATAAACCAAAAAATATTTGTATAAATATAATTAATTTGAAATATTATTTAACGTAAAAACTAAAAAACTAAATTATGTCACTTACTAATTTGGCTTATATTTGTTTAATTCCTCCACGTCTTTATACTATTTTGTGAATAATAAAAGTATCATATACTTAATTACATCAAAATTCAAGAATAAACGGTTACAATTTTTGGCGCACAGTGTACTTCTTTCAACATGATATATTGTAACTAAGTCAAAACCTTGTTTTTTAAATTAATTTTAAATATTATATAATAGTTGGCAACCCTAACAGTAGCGCGTAATATCGGCCTAATAAATTTGTTAACTATTTAATATGGTATCAAATGTAAGCTTATTGCACATTTTGTTGATATGTTTAGTGATAAATAAATTAAATTGAAAATGTGTAACACCGCAATGAGAAATAAGTTTGAATTAATATATTTATGATATGGTTTACTTATTAGTTATGTTATAGAAGCTAGTCATGTGTAGACTGAAATAAAAATGAAAGTGTTTTTATGTTAGGCGTTTAATAATATAATACAATATCTTTATTTTCAATATATTTAACAACATTAACTGATACAATTTTGGTATTTCATTAGAACATGGTTTAAACTACATACTTATATGTTATTTTCGAATTTAAGTGAAATTGTTTGAATACTAATTTGACGCACGCCATCTATCGTAGAATAGATGAACTATGTCAGAAAACTCCGTGGAAGTTTCTTCAATTTTTTTAAACCTTTATGTAATTACATCATTGGTACGACATGCATGTAGGACAAACAGGCAATCGGACATACAAACATTATTTCCATAAATATAGATGTCGCAGTTTGTCAAGAAGTATAAATATTCATTTCATTGCACACCGAACATTATTTAGTTTAGAGTTGGTTGTATTTACATACAAATCAAAATGCCATGCAATGTCATCTACTTACACATATTGTATTTAATGTTAATTGTTCTTCTTAACTTTTGTTATTAATTAATATTGTTGTTGTTCTTAACTTTTGTTATATTGTTAATTTATATTTTTCTTACAAACCAAACCATAGTTTTATTTTAATTTTAATCCCATTAAATCAGTAAACGTAAGTTAATATCAGTAAGGAAATATTAAGGATACCGAAAACTGTACTATTTTTTCTGGAAAGCATTTCGTTTTTAAACGAATGTAAATGTACCCATTTTTAGTTTTTGAGCATCTAGTAGAAATAAAAAATAACAAAAATACATAAGGGCCAAAATATGAGTTCACTTTTGAAATTAATATACGAAAATGTCGGTATTGGTCACTAAATATCAGCTTAGATATTTTGTTCTAAGTGTGAGCTTAAATATGTATCTATGTATGTATTAAATATTGTAAAGTAAATAAATGTTATGTTCAGAAGGGGTCTTATGACTAGATTAAGGATATGGTAACCGAATACGTATACATAGAAGGTTTTAATAAATAAAACATACTGATATAATTATTTCGTTTTATTCTATAAATAATATAATCTATTATCCAAAATAAGAGACAATTTCGGTG
This sequence comes from Urbanus proteus proteus, assembly GCA_018251915.1. NCBI lineage: Eukaryota > Metazoa > Arthropoda > Insecta > Lepidoptera > Hesperiidae > Urbanus > Urbanus proteus. Next base: position 18,349 of record DWPV01000296.1, on the reverse strand, counting down.
AGTTTATCATGACATTTCTCCAGTTTACCTATTGATTAAAACATTATATTATTTACTTACCGTATAAAATTAGTCTGCGAGTTAATACATTTGAAGATACAGATAATATCATAGATCTATTATTCTTCGCTTAGACAGTAGTCTCATTCTCTCTTAGATAAGTTTTGGAAAAATTCTATAATGAGCTTTTCACACATGTTAAAGATAGCAATATTGTAAACTGCTGTTATTTGCTGTAAATTAAAAAATGTCATTTTCAACAAAAATATCTAAACGGATACATGGTTTCTCTAAAGGTGTTTGAACTCGCTTTGCTTTGATTATGCGGGTGTTAAAAAATGAGAGCAGAGCCGCGGGCGCAGCGCTAATTTATTATATAAAATTAAATACTTTGTCTTGTTATAATACAAAGGGTAGGCACTATTCTACACGTTTATGTTTCCTTAAGCCCAGAGCTCCCATCATTTAGATATGACATGTAGGGCTGTTCGGCTCTACATATGTGACTATTGGCCCTTAAACCGCAATAATGAACCCTTATGTTAACTTTACAACTTGTTTAAACTCTTATCTAGTGTTAACACTATACGTGTATGGTAATATTTCCGTGAGATACAGCGCCATAAGTGCTTTGTGGTCCTTATCTACGTTTGTTTATATGTATAGTGGAAGGAGTGAGCCATACCGAAAATTAGGTATTTTTACATATCTAATATATTTCATTGTGTATAGTAGGTATTTTTCATTTATTTAAATGCAAATAAACATAAAGTAGTTTAACTGAACGATTTTTGAGTCACTGTTTAAGATTAATATGGTTCAGTTTGATACATTTCATAAACATCATATATTATGTATGTATGTACAGTACAATCAGTTATATTATTCTGATTTATTCAAAATAATCTTAGTGCTGTTCTCTGACTCCTGCATATGGCTTGTCCTGCAATGCCTAGTAATTATACTCCAAAAATAAAAAAGATAATCAATTTCCCATGAAATGGAAATAAGCTTAAGCAGTCATTATTTGCAATTGATTTAAACATAGTAACTAATAGGTATTTTCTAACGGCGCAAATGGACGCAAGCCATACTTTTATTTTATTTTGCGCACAGCAAAATGAAAACGGTTTTATCCTGAATTAGTTTTGCTTAAGCAATTAAGCAATTGATTAAAAAGGCAACTCGGTTCTCAATTTGCACGTCTTGATGAGGTGGAAAATTTGATTAAAAACAGGTTTTTATCATCATTTTAACGAGTATGCATTGTACAGGCATTTTTATAACAGAATTGTTAGGTAATTTTTAGATAAAGCGGCCTACCTATTTCATGTTGCCAAATATTGTTCTTTTCATATAAATATATCGCTAATATGCTGCAGTTATAATGCAATGAAAATTAGGTAAGAAAAAAACTCGTTACAAAAATTGTATTTAAAATACATATAGGTACGTAAAAATGTGCTGTGTTTTGGAGTCGGATTTTCTTAGTTTAGATAGGTAATATTTAGATCCGGTAATAAATTTAAAAGAAAAACCGTGAAATTGTAATTTAAATGAAAAGATATTACAGATTATTCTAAAATTTGTAAAATACTCAGACAGGTACGATAGATATATGTACCTATTTTTAAAATGGATCATGGAGTGCATCGTTAGTATTGCATCAATTACCAGATCAGTGAACACTTGGCATTCTGCGATGACTGTACGCCGCAGTCGTGTGTAACATTGTATATTACATTAAATACCTACATATACTTGTATACGCATATTTAATGTTCATGTATACTATACTATATTATACTATGTATCATATAGGAAATAACAGTTTATCATATGAAACGTGAAAGGATAAGGTCTCATACGGCCTCAAAACTTGTTGGTGATAATTCTCATTTTTGGACTCTGTCCTTAGCTCATGTCATTTTAAGAAAAACTATGCGTCCAGTAGTGGGAAAATAAATATAGAATAATAGGTCGACAATGAAATATTATGGATACATTTCGGGCGGCACCACCATCACACCTATTTTTGTTTTACGAGTATAAGCTTCTCGATAAAACAGATACTACGAGGCGTTCCATCTTAGACTTGGCGACCGCGCAACTGTTCCACCTAAGATACAGTTCTGTACCATTTAAGTTTTTGCAATTTCTTGAAAGTTTTCGATCATCTGGGGCAAAAACAAAATGACGTAAGTATTCTGAGTAAATTTTAACCGGATATTAATTACGGTTCAAAAGATAAACACGGATCATAAGATCCCTTTGAAAGGTAGGCCGGACGGAAGGCGTAGGCTTATTTCCTTTACATAAAAATATAAGATTATAAGCAATCATTGTTTAATTTAAAATCTTTATGATATTTAGCGATGATAAGCGCATGTGTCTATCCAGGCAAAAACCAGTTATATATAAAACAAAATGACATTATATCAATTTGCAATATATAAATCTACCACTACCTATGACTTATTATTTGATGATAATACAAGTAACAAACCTCCGGTTTATAAAATCTCTTGTTTTTAATCATCATCGTTGTTTACAAGGGGAAAAGACATTTGAAAACAGAACGGATCATTATAACAGGACATTGTTTATGATTTACTAACATGTTCAAATCGCTATGACACGAAGGGCCGGTTATCATTCATCCAGCATTGGAATCCAATGGATTCACTTATACACATATAAAATAAATAAAATTGAAGTGTCTGTTTGTGATTTCAAAATAACAATTTTTTACTCAATACATATGAAAGTATACACGATACCTATACCAAAAATGCAATAAAAAATGTCTGTCTGTTTGGTTGAGGTAATCTTCTAAACCGCTGGGCTGATTTTGATGGGACTTTCAGTGGAAGATAGCTGGAGTACTAAGGCGTAACATAGGCTACTCTAATATTTGAAAAAATCCTTAGCACATTATAAGTTAATTTATTTTATTGGTTTTATAATAAAAGTACAAAATAGATAACATTCAGTCTTGCCAATTTACCGCATGTTAATGCCTCGCAGGCTATTCTTGAGAACTAAGTTGAAATGCCTAGGATAAGTATGTAACCACTGACCACACCCTTTACGGAATCAGAACACTGTTATTAAGTAAAAATAAGTGTGGCGCTTGTACATTTTCTATCTAACCACAAGAGTTCTACCAACTTCTAAACTGTGGTTACTTCTAGCACAGTTAAATTCGGACCTTTTGGGATATTTCATAATTAACAGCTCATGTGAAAGGCTGTACAGGTGGAGCCACGATCGAAAACTCGTTAAAAATATGATTGTAACATCAGCCATTTCATCTGCCCATTAAAAACCGTTTACATTTGCAATTTACCGGCCGAAAGTTCGTATATAAAAATTCGATTTATTGATACATTTTTAAACTGAATTTATAGCTACTTTGGATACAGAAATGTATGTACATTTTTTCATTTACCAGCCTTTACTGCTGAAATAGACCTTCCTTAATGAGGGTTTTTCGCCACTAACCAGACCGACTGGCATGTGTGTTGGTGACTGCAGGAGTGGATATTACACAGAATGATGTTGCTGTCCATCTCGCAAAATTTCCTCTCATAGACCCACGGCATCCATGAGAGGAGAGGGAGTGGTGTTGTTTAAGAGCATCACTTCGCGTTACATATTTAACGAGCCATCACTGAATTATCATAAATGTAGTCGTATAGAAAAAGAAAAGCATGAGTATATACTCGTATGAGGCCGTGAATCGTGACTTATATGCTTTGTGTCTCTCTCTTTACAACCATTAATTAAAGACTTTAATTGGTTTTCATCGCTCTTACAATGCAGAAATAGTGTGACAGTAGTACCATAAAATGTGCACGTTGATAAATTCTTGAAATAATACCGTTTTCCACATATAAAATACAACGCTTCAGACGCCTCGTTCTACATTTAATACTCATTTTTTTATATCACGGAAGTAGCAAACACCTGATGTTAAGTGGTCAATGCCGCTCTTCGACATCTGTAATCAACCTCAGATAGAATCCCAGTCTTACCTGGGATCAACCACAGATATGTTGCTACCCCTGAGGACTAAGTTCAAACGCCTCGAATAAGTATGTCTCCCTTACCACACCCTTTAAACAGCGCTTAAGACTGTTATGAGGCAGAAAGAAATAGGTGTGGCGGTGGTGCTGCCGGAGTTGAACCATGAGGGTAGAACCACCTTTAAGAGGAATCTGTATTAAGTACCTTAATTTAATTACCGATTACTTATGAAATGTTTTATTAGCATGCAATCCCCTAATCAGCTAATAATTGGGAAGCCGAATGTTTGAACGTTACATAAATTAGCGGGGCCTAATTACCCACCTATGCCAGCAGCTAGCTAATCTACATCTCATATCCAAATCATGAAGAATTTTGTTAAGGGTAAAACAGTAAACGTATCACTATTAATAGTTAAAAACGAGATAAATAATGAACATTTTAAATATGAAACTTAACATAAGTATTCTTACTGTAAATGTATAAATCGCGGTACTATGTTTAACCTCTGGTTCGTCATAATAATATTAATGACAATAAATACTGTTCATAATGTAGAAAATAATACTAATCTGTACAAATAAATAAAATTGAAGTGTCTGTTTGCGATTTCAAAATAACATTTTTGACCTTAATGCATATGAAAGTACACACGATCCCTATAACGAAAATGCAATTTCATTTTTTTGTCTGTCTGTTTGGCTGAGCTAATCGTCTAAAGGGCTGGACCGATTTTGACGGGACTTTCACTGGCAGATAGCTGAAGGTCTAAGGCGTAACATGGGCTATTTTAATTTTTGAAAAAGCATTAGCATAGTGTAATATTTGAAGATGGCAGAACCCTTTGTGACTTGACTCCAGAAGCTTTGGAAGGTAGAACTCTATGTAGTTTGACTCCAGCGGCACCACCGCCATACCTATTTCTACCTTATAACAGCAGTGTTAAGCACTGCTGTGTTCTAGTCTGAAGGGTATTGTTGGGAAGATACGAGTACTTAGCCGAGGCGTTCCATCTCAGTCCTCAGAGGTACCAACGCATCTGTGGTCAACCTCATATAGGACCTTGATCTAATCTAGTCCATGGTTGGCATTTGCCACTTACCACCAGGTGGACTGCATGCTCTTTTGCTACTTCGATCATATAAAAAAGCACCAATGCCACACCTGGTTAATAACAAGCTCTAGATTAAAGACATTTGGATTCCATGGATGTCAAGATTTTTTTGTGAAGTACTGCCGTTTCACGGAGTCCAGTCTTTAATAATCCGAACGTAATTTAATCAATACGATACTCTACGACAAATTACTGGCTCTATGGACGGGTGCAGTGATTGTCACATCAGACGTATATACGAGTAGACTAGACTACAGGTGACGTCACACTAATAATGGTGTTTCCCAAATTGCTAAGGTGAGAGTACCTGTGCCCATTAATTTCACTAGAATTGTTAGCCGTGTGACAAGGCTCGGAAAGATAATGCGGGCGGTAACCTAGCCTAACGTAAGCATACTATAGAATATAAGTACGAAATTTATAAGTACGTAGTTTATGATCAGAATAGTGTCTAATAAGAAAAAATATCATAAGTTAAAGATTTATGCCGGAGTTTACTCCAGGTCCAACCATTTTTAGAACTCTTTCCACTGGATCTCCATCTATGTAATGCAGGGGATATCTAGTCACAACTAAGACGGTTTCTACGCTTTCTACACTCATAGCCCTGATAACAAATATTATCAAAACAGTGTATTTTTTAAGGAAAATAAATACAAGCAGCGTTGGTGTAATCATAAGTTAGAGATTTATGCCGGAGTTTGCTCCAGGCCCAACCATTTTTAGAACTCTTTCCACTAGATCTCTATCCATGTAATGTAGTAGTGGATGTATATGGATCGAAGTCACAACTAAGACGGCTTTGTACACTCATAGCCCCACATTAGAATTTTCTCCCGTGTTGTGGGTGCCATGGACACATAAAGACAAATACATAAAAAGCCCAGACTCAGAACCGAAATCAAATTTCATCATTCAGATATCTGTCTGGCTGGGAATCGAACCTAAGACCCACGACGCGGCTGACCGGTATGGTGACCGCTCCGCCACTGGGTCGTCAAACTAATAAAGTAACTTTAGATGTATAATTGTTTTTTCAAACGATTGCTGACTGTACATGTATTTTTTCTTAGCACGAATAACACAAGACAACATACATACATAGATACGCTTAACGAATGAACATTAGAATTAGAATGAACTTTCAGAAACATTAACTTTACTACCTACTTATACAATATACATGCTGCAAAGTTTCGAATTAGCGCATGTAACGTCTAGATGGATAACAGCAGTGCATTTGGATGATAGATCGCATGCTACGAGAACTAATGATTTAATCTGGATGCGAGAACTTATTTAGTGTACTAGATACAAGTTTATGCTTAATTGAGGCAAAATTCTGCGTTAGTTCTCAAACTACCTTATTCTATGAATATTTCCTGTTTTTATGTCTTGTTTATTTTCTCTTCTTTAATATTATTATTTTTTTACAATATCAAAGTAGCAAATGACCTTGCAGTCCTGATGGTAAGTGACTCCTGCCACCCATGGATTTTTTTAATCAACCCCAGATAAGGCTCTAAGGATCTAAGGTTGACCATAGATGCGTTGCTACCACTGACGACTGAGCTGGAACACCTCCGATAATTATGTCTCCCTTATCACACCCATCAGACTAGACCACAGCAGCGCTTAACACTGCTGTTATGAGGCAGACATAGATGTGGCGGTGGTGCCGGAGCTTCTGTTCAATATGGAGGTCAAGGATATTTCTGGGCGGTAATTTTAAATATTCGCTATATCTATACAAATAAATAAAATTGAAGTGTCAGTGATTTCAAAATATATTTTTTTTACTCAATGCATATGAAAGTATACACGATACCTATAACGAAAATGCATTTAATTTTTTTTTTGTCTGTCTGTTTGTCTGAGCTAATCTTGTTAACCGCTGGACGGATTTTGACGGGACTTTCATTGGAGGATAGCTGAAGGTCTAAGGCGTAACATAGGTTTCTTTAATTTTGAAAAAAAGCATTAGCGCGCGCGCCACGGTCATGTGGGCTCGTCGTGGGAGAGCGGGGTGTTACCTATGTTTAGATATGTATTCCTTTATACTTTTTTAACGCGGGTGAAACCGCGGGGATCAGCTAGTTAATTATACAATGATAACTGTACGAAAAAATAAAGAGAGACTTTAGAATCGCTTCAAACTAACTCCAGGAACAAGTAAGTACATATACAAAGCGCTGAGGATGCTGGCATTGTACCGTGGAGTGGGTTCGAGTTCCATTGTCTTCCACTCCACCTGCCTGTTAATAATTGCTCTTCTTTCTAAAAACACTACACCGCCGGATTTTTGTAGACTTCGTAGGATAAGGATTTTATAAAATTCATTTTTTTCGCATAAAGTGTTATTTTATTACGTATTATGGATTGGCTATGGCGTAATCAATAAATGACTTAATTAAATTACTAAAAATGTTACCTATTTTTCTTAAATAAGTCATTAAGGAGACGTTTTCTACTTTCATAATCCCACAATTTTGATAATTTTCTTACGTGTCGTAGTTGCTATGGACACACAAAGATGAATACACAAATACCTACACATTAAGAAAATTCAGCTTTGATCCTACGTGGTTACTGCTGACCACTGACATTTTAATCAATTTCAAATAAATTCCTTCGATTAAGTGTTCTTAGACAATGCATATGTGATCTATAATCCAGAAAAGTAATGGAGAATTCCAGCATTCTTGTCTGATTCAGCCTGCCGATCCCCTAAGCGAAGCTATTCATCCTATCAGAAGAAATGGCAGTTATTGCAAAGTTTTTAGGGTTCCGTGCCCAGAGCGTGCTAACGGAAGCCTATTATTAAGGCCTCGGGGTCCATTCGTCACACACAGGACTGTATCTCTTTTATTGTATTAGAACAAAGTTTACCAATAAAGCCCCTCCCCCTATAAGAAGAATCAGGTATTTATGGCATTTTCATGTTTCGCTCGATTTTGATTATGAAAAACATAACACGTTCCTTTTTCTAAACATTCTTTAAATATTTCCAATACTTACTGTACGGAACCTCTAGTGTGTGAGTCCGACTTGCAGTTGGCCGGTTTTCTATTTAATATTTTAGTGCAGTTTTCCTGTTATCTGTGCCGCTTCAACGCATAATCAGTGATGTGTAAACATAACTTTAACCGTACGAAATGTGTGGACATATTCAATGCGCACAGTTTATAAAACTTTGTAAGAGAATCTGTTTTGTGTTTAAGTTCCTGCTTATCCGAGTACGAGTAAAGAGTAAATCGATAAGTGAGAACTTTCGAAACATTTTGAATAGGAATCCATACCGATCATCTTTGGTCACTTCTCAACAGGTGAACCTTGATAAAGGGAGATCTCACGCCAGATGTGCTACTAGTGTCAGATATGAACTTATGTATAATAATAATAAATAATAATAATATCATTTATTGCCCCACACAATTTAAAAAGCATACAAAAGACAATATAATTAATTACAAAAAGGAAATAAACTATAGGCAAAAGAAATGGCTCAGCTTTTTGCTGATACGGAATATTCGTCCTGCACAGCGCTGTTTTTCAGTCATTCCCAATTCCTTTAGATGGTGTGTGGGAGATAATAGCAACACTCCCCAGTCCCAGCCGACACCAAAAAATAACATTGACATTGGTATTTACAATATGTTGAAACCTTCGATACAATTACTAGCTAGTGGGTAAGTGAGAAGCACAGTATAAACACGTACACGATATCAGGTCGCAGTGGCCATTTACACGTTAGTTAAAAATAAATTCGTTTTTTGCCTGTCATTGAAATTGTATGTATGATCCATCCACATGCATTTGGGTCCACTGCTGGACATAGGCCTCCCCTATGGTATTTATTCAGTATTCACAGTGCATCGCAGAAGGCGATGTTACACATGAAGACGCTGCTACCCATTTTGATGATCGTCAAAATTGTTCAGGCGTGTAGGTGTTTTAACGATTCCTTCACCCTTAAAGGATAAACAATTTCTAATACGTACCTTCATACCTTCGAAAGCGCAAAGACCGGAATTTTAACTTCAGACCGCCTTGTATTTGAGGGAAGCCAAAAAACTACCCTACTTTCATGTATTTAAACGCACACACTTACACAAAACTAGCGTAGTTTCTTGTCAGTGGCTTTAGCTTATTTACGCTCACATAATTTTATAACCCGACCATTTTAAAAATGGCTTCATTTTTTGTTAGGAATGATAGATTTACCTACTTTATCTGAGCTTAGACCCTTAGATAGTAAATTCCAAAACTAGATCTCTACACTATACTTACGCAATCCATTGTTAAAGGACGTGAATATGTCAGTTAATGGGACAATTCTGTCGGCATAATGGCTGTTTGTCTTCATTTTGAATCAACTGCGGAGATTTTCCCACATTTCCGTCATTGTATTGTGAATTGATAAATTGTCTCGAAAACACGCGAGTTTCTTTTCTCGTTTTAGTTTTTGTGGACGTTTTGTTATAATGGCAATAGTGAGGATAATTGTGGAATGAAAGTGCCATAAAATGATATACACACTAGCGCTAGTCTTAATGCTAGTACTTAAGTCTATGCACTATATAGTAAAACTTTACAAACAGCATTAGATTTTTCTAAACACTAGAATTTTCTAACCTAACCTTACAGAGAATATCCTCCTTGTTCCGCCTTTTAATTATTTGAGATCTTTAAATTATTTGAGTCTATCTTTGGCTAGTCAAGACCCCCTCAACCGAACAACCTTTCGTTATAAATGAAATACATAACATAGCCTTATAATAATAATACTCTTACTATGTTCGTGTCTAAAAGGTGTGGCAAGGTTTATAGATCCATGGGCAGCAGTGACCATTTACGTACACAAGCTGGTTTGCTACTGCAATCTTATAAAGAAACAGAAATTGTATTTTCATCACGGGTCTCAATTAAATCCAGTTCTCATTAAGACATAACAAATTACTTGTGATATCAGTCAAGGTTGAGAACCACTGCCTTAATACCAACATTTACAATACATTGTAACAAACAGACCCTGGTTTATATGCTTCGACACGTGTCTATTGTGATCACTAATTCCAATAACAAACGAAGCTATATTTAGCTCGTCTGCTTGCAAGCATTAATGTACTGATCGACCTATTTTGAGACCGCGTTCACTCCACATAGGTAAAGGTGGTAGAGCTCTATGTAGTTCGACTCCGGCGGCACCACCGCCACACGTATTTCTGCCTTATAACAGTAGTGTTAAGCACTGTGTTCTGGTCTGAAGGGTCTGTTAGTGAGACATACTTATCTGAGGCGTTCCAACTCAGTCCTGAGGGGTAGCAACGCATCTGTGATCAACCTCAGGTAGGATTTTGATCTTACCTGGGGTTGATTACAGATGTACATGGGCGGCAGTGGCCACTTACCATCAGGTGGACTGCATGCTCGTTTGCTACTTCGATCATATAAAAAAAAAACATTTCAGACTACGGTAAGGTAAAGTTCGATCCCTGGTCGAAATATTAATATTTTATATGAAGTAGCAAATGAGAATTCAAAGCATCTGATGGTAAGTGGCCACTGCCACACGTAAGATCTATATAAGCAACAGATAAGATTAGTCTTACCTTTTTTAAGGCCACACACAGATGCATTGGTCACTATAAGGACTAAGTTGGAAACCCCTTTAAAATGTTTAAAAAAAAAAAAACATAATAATTAAAGAAGCGTTTAATGTGGTTGTTATTACACATAAATATTTACTAAATAATAATGTGACGGTGGTGCCTCCGGTGTCTAACCACGAAGGGCTCTATCATATTTAAATAAAAGTTATTATCGGGAACAGTTAGTTTTGGGCCGTAAGTGTATAGAGGCTTTATCCTCGTATAAGGTACGTAGGAATATTTATTTAGACTTCGTTTTCCTAACAGTATTTTCTGTAGTTTAACTCCGCTTACTTTAGCAGTTAGCCTGCAAATGTTCCTTAAAGAACTGGCTGTGAAAGTACAACTATTTGGAATAAGCACGTTTAGGACTGGCTTGAGGTTCTATAAAGTTTGGAATTTCAAAGACTGGTTTAAGTAGTACTGTGGCAATTGACACATATCAACACGGCTTATTTCTATGATAAGGTAGCCACGAAGTTTGTTTTACGATGATTCGCTTCAACAAGGTCGAGGTGGATTAATGGACTGCCGATAGTGATAGCCTTAAAGAAACAATGACGACTCGCGTGGCGGAGAGGTCACTATACCGGTCTGACGCGCAATGGGTTCCGGGTTCGATTCCCGGTCGAACAGAAATGTTAATGATGAATTTAGCTTTCTGTTCGGGGTCTGGGTGTTTGTGTATTCGTCTTTGTTTGTGATCCATGGCAGTTACGACACAGGAGAAATTCCTAACGGGTAAAAATTAATTTATGATCACAGCCGGGCTCAACTGTTATAAATGTTCGTTATAGTTATGTTAAAGGTAATTGAAAATTTAGCGACAGCCGACGACTGTCAATATAAGTAATAAGAGATATCTTAAGAGCATGAAAGAAATAAGTAAATAATAGTTAACTGATACTCACTGTTTAAAATATGTCACATAATTTGCGTAGAAACTTTGCGAAATACCTGTAACAAAAAAAAAAAGAAATAAGTGTCGTACTAAGTTAGTTATACAAAAATAATTAAACATTAATAATAAATAAATTTCAGCTCCTTTAAGAAAAATCTTAAGTTTAAAAAGTTGAATGAGGACAAAAGAATGCAAATACACAAATACAGTACAATACAGAATACAACAATTAGAATTTGAGAATACAAAAATTAAGAAAAATTAAAATGTCAGAATTATACATAAATGATCAAACCAGACCAAAACTAAGTTAAAAACCGGAATCTTCATAGGGAAATTAATCATGTTAGTATGAAGTTGAGTCTAGTAAATATTTGTGTAATAGTTTTACGGAAATTTATTTTCCTCAACGTTCCGATCTGCCAATCACTGGCCGTTCTGCGAAATCAAGTGCACCCAGAACTTACAATGTCGATGTAATATTCCATTACTCCTTCGCTTACGGTTTTGTAAGTTTTACTAAAGCTTCATGTTTTATTTACATGACCACAGAGAATCGAGAACTGTTTTTCTTGTTTAGGAGTTGTTTTCATTTTAAATTAGTGCAGCTACAAATGAAATGTGATATTAAATACATTTTGAAAGCTCGAATAAGAATGGATAGACTTATAATTCTGCCATATCTATTTGTAGCGTGTCATGATTCTGTGTTTGAAAAGGTGACAATGCTAGCTGACTTATATAAAAGACGACTACTTACTTCTCAAGAGTGGCAAAGCATCTGTGATCGACTTTAGATAAAACTCATGGTATACATGGAATTGGTTATACATAGATGAATTGGCGTTAGTGATCACTTATCATCAGGTACATATATCAACCTATAATTAATTATTCAGAGGTGGAGTTAGTGTGAAACGATCGTTTTTTTTTTAAATCTTGACAATGTTCGCTCTGTAACCAAATATATCTAATCTCTTTGGTTTCTATAAAGGAAGTCTTTCCATGAATCTGTATCTAATATCTTCCTATCAGGACATTTTGTATAAAATGAAGAATTTTGGAACACACAATGTCAAAAATGTCTTTGACGTATCAATAAACCAGAAACTGTTTGAGCATGGCCGAATCGCGGTACGGAACAAGATTAAAGGAAGTCATGCAAAAATATGATGATATTTTCATGGAAACCTCCCGAATATTCTGGAATTAAATCCCTTTCGAATTTTTGTTGCAAAGATTTAACGGTATGCTGTTAGGACTGACTTGAGCCTTACTATAATATATTATTTAGTTACAGTATAATTAAAATTTTATCTATGCCATAAACATCACGTGAGTCCATGACCAATATCTCAATTTATGATCTATATCCAAATATCCACAGATAAAGCATACGATTAAGACGTCAACTTATCTATGGTTATAACCATAAAGTTAGGTAAAAAACTACTTTGCAAGATTCCGCTACCAATTGTATTTTGCGCAGCAATAAGCGTGTAATTATACATTTAATATGTTTTTTTATTTCAAGATTGGCGCCATAATAAGAACCAGTTTTGTTAAATTATATTCTTGCACTTAACCGTTACATGGACAAAACGTTTTCCTAACTTATCCATCATACCACTACAATAAGATGACAAGCTTAAGGACGGAACTCGGTTTGGTACTAAGGAAGTTAATCAGAAAATTAACTTACTCACGCTACTTAAATGATAATTTGACTTCGTTCTGAAACTTCCTGTGCGCTCTTCTTAGATCTTAGAACTTTTAAAAAGCAAAATGACTTTCCTGAATTGGAATTCATTATTCGTAAGAATCACTATGGCCTATAATATGAGATTTTACTATTAGCGGCTATGCATCCAACTCTTAACGGTGTCTGATTTTTAATTTAATTTTATCCTGTTTTATTCAAGACCGACAGTCATTTATTTGATTTAAAGTATCTATCAGCTGATTTCCGCGGTTATTAAAACATAAGTTATATCGAGCGCTACCGCGACAGCGCACGTGTTCGTATAGTAAGCGCGCTATTAAGTTTTTCGAAAATAAAAATAGCCTATGTTACGCCTTTGACCTTCAGCTATCTCTCAGTAAAAGTCCCGTTAAAATCGGTCCAGCTGTTTAGAAGATTACTTCAGCCAAACAGCCACACAGACAAAAAAATATTTTAATTGCATTTTTTTATAGTTATCGTGTAGGGGGCGTCCATAAATTACGTGAGATTTTTAAGGGGGGGAGGGGGTCGAATCAAATCTCATCTAATCTTACGTTGGTTTCGGCAAATATTATTATAACAGAAAATTGGAAAAAAAACACCTCACGTAATTTATGGACGCCCCCGTACACTTTCATATGCATTGAGTAAAAAGTTGTTAATTTGAAATCACAGACACTTCAATTTCATTTATTTGTAAAGATAAGGACTGTATTCGATTAATTTTGAAGATTGATAATAATAACAATACTAAGTACATAAGCCACAGAACTATGTATAATGTATGTGCGTTTAATGCCGCCTCGATGGGTTCCATTCTTTAAAAGAAGCATTCCGACCGAGTTCCTAGTTTTATTAAAAACACCATTCCACTTAGTGACATTTGCAACTTGTATGTTGCTAAGCAATTCTTAGTGACAGTCTATTTGTTCAGCTATTGGTTACATTTCTTTACTTGCAGTCTAAGTTCATTTCTTAACGTGAAGTTGCATTTCGGATAAGAGCACTATCAAACTTTCATTTATTAAAATTATTAGCTACTTTTCTTTATCAGTTATAGAAGTATGAATACATTGTGAAAGTTTAGAGTACATACCAATTTCGGTTTAATAAATAAGAAAATGCCGAAATTACCGGTGTCTTGTTAGGAGTAAATTACCCCCTTAAGAAATTATTATATTTTATTAGTTGTCGCTATAGAAGCCATACATACATATACATACCTACAATCCATATAAGCCAGTGTCTATCTGTTACAATTAAAGGGATAAATAGAATCTTGTTTTTAACTTTTGTATACGGGACCCTAAAAAAGTAAATATTTATTCCATTTTTCAAACGATGCTCCACAGCCGCCACAATAACCAAAAGCTATATAAATTATTTTTCATTGTGAGGGCTATTAAGTGAATTATGTTTATTTTGATAAATTACCGTTTTTTAAATTTGGTACAATTTTAGGCCAAATAGTTAAAAAGGCATTACTAAAGGTGTTTGACCTCAGGTCGTTACCGTGTTTATTATAAAAGTTGCAAATGATGTATTGTAAGTGTTTGAACTTTTGCACCGCAATGAACTCATATACCCTAAATATATAAAAAGTATTTTTGTGTGTTTCAAATTAGTTGAGTAGGACCCAAAATTTAGAAACATGTCACATCACATAAAAAAAAATATTTGCCTACCTATTATAAAAACCTCATTAAAATTCAGTTAAAATCCAAAAGCGCGACAATTGATATCCATCTGCAATATCTATATAGATTTACATAGTCTCTATTGATAAGACCACATCCCATCTTTTAGAGTGAGATCAAAAATTATATTTAAAAAAATGGTAAAAGCTGCAAAAAGACCAATATTGTTTAATGCATAATTAGCTTAAATTAAAACTATCTTCAATCAACGGGAAGCGTTGATTAGATCGATATATTTTACAAGACTAGTAGATACAGACAGCAAAAAAAAATGAGCGAGTAAAATTTTATAATAATATGTGACCGCATTATTTATTCCCTGTTCTTCCAAACAAAAGGCCTTTCATAAACTACTTTAGGAATTCATTTAGTTTTAAGGTTCTTTGGAGCGTGAACATGTTCAGAAATAATCAGATCGGAAAGATATTTATGTTGAGGGCCGTATTATGTATTATGTTCATGCAAATTTAAATATCTTCTTCAATCAATAGACAAAAGAAAAACAACCATCTTTACATATCTATGGTAATAATATAATCAGTAATGTAAAGTCACTTTTAATAAGATTTATTGCGTTACTTCAACAATAAAAATTGATTATTTGAAAACTACTCAAATAATTTTCATTCGATAACTATGCTGGCTTAACATTCAGTTGACGGTATTCGCGATTTGAAAAAAGTAATTCTGGCGGGAAAAGATTCATGCGCGGGAGTTTTTACGTCAGTGCACAATACAATAAATTTTAATAGTTAAACAAGAGTTAAACTTACGTTATTAAATAGAGAGAGGGATACCAATAGAAACTGTAACATTATGTATGTAGGACTTGGAATTGACTGTAAATAATCATCGGATTACTTTATTGGAGATACACCTTACAGTAGGTATGTGTTCAAGCCGGTAATAAAGCAAAAATAATACATTTTTCTTTTGTAATACACAGATACATAATCAATTTATTTCAACAACAGAAGAAAACAGAACCGGGAGGAAAGCGAATTCGTAATTTTACAGCTTAATAATTTTTCATAGCAGCCCTATTTATAAGGACGTGGTTACACGGTAGGGCGGAGAGCAAAGGTCAGGTCGAAAGGGCATTGGAGGAGTCGCGGATTATTTTAGGGGACGCTTGAAATAACAGCTAGGGATGGAATAATCTATTCACGAGTTTTTCTCCCATTTCCCTCGGTAAGAGGACATTTTGTATTACATCACATGTGATGGTTGAATAACAATGTTCCAAGTGTAATGCTTGTTCGAGTTGTACGTAAGTTGTCTGGTTAATAGAATTTTAGCCGAATCGGTATTATCGTATAGTATTCTCTTAAATTTTACGATTTATGAAGTGTAGAAGCGCTGTGTTATTTTTAATAACAAATTCGTGTGCATTATTTAATATTTTTAACTTATTTACCATATATTTAACATTGAAATCAAAGATTCAGGTAAAACTACTAGTAGAAACATAAGATTTTGCACAGAAGGCGAATTCATTCTTCGTTTGCTACAATAAATATAAAGTTAAACTAAATACCTAACAATAAAATTGAATTAAAAAAATCCGCTATATGGTTTTCTGTATTTTATGTAGTAGATAGGCATAAGGTTTAAATCCTTAATATACATACCTTAATATACCTAGAGTTATTCTTAACCACAACGACACATGAAACTACAAAAATGTATTGTTTCTTTGTTTCCCAAAATACACGCACACACACAAAATTCTACACACACAGCTATAAAATTTGAGTGTCTCGTACAGCGATGTCACAATAACTGGCGTCGCTTGTCGAGTTAACAGTAATTTGCGATCATTATCAACGCGTTCAAAGATAGCGTAGTTCTTAAGTATGATAATTTACGATAATACGAACATGACATGTCATGCTGAGCTAACATTTGCATACGAGAGAGTTTTTATCAAATTTGGAGGATCATCATACTGTAAAATGATACAGCATACAATTTTATTAACAGACTTATACATATGTTAATACTGAGAGAGTTTCTTCGTATGATCTCAGGACTTTTAGATGTTTTTGTCAGAAGGAGCATACTTGGTTGTTAATTACGGCAACAATTCTTTACTCTCTACGAGATCTTAAGCTGTATAACAGACAAATTTTATTTCAATTTCCGCTTAAGGGATGAAATTAAAAAAAAAAAAACTTTAAAAAAATGTTTTTCTAACACGTTTTTGCTGTGCTGCTTGTTTGTTATCATTCAAACAGTATTACAGGGCTGGTTGCAATCGTAAATCAATATGACCTCGACTTACTTCTATCACTAACATTCTTAAGGGTTTTATCAATGCTTTGATTGATCAATTTGTCATACCTACTTAATACTGTCATACCTTATCGGTAATGGATGTTAATTCATAGCATATCAAGGATTGTAAGATGTTATAAATATAATATTCAATTTCTTACACTACATATCTTTTTATATTATATTAGTGAAGTAGCAAACGAGCCGACAGTCCATCTGACAGAGAAATAATAAAAATATTTCAGAAAATATATCGCTTACAACATTTTATTACTGAATACTTTTTGTTAGGTTTTATCAATTGACACATGTTTTATCACCGGCAAAAATGAGTATACCAGGTCTATAGAAAAATGTCCGATGCCTTTTCAAAGAGTAAATACGAAGTAAAATGAGGTAATATCACCTTAAACATTGTTTTTCGGTGTCTGTGAACAAGTATTTCCGTCTTCTGTGCAGTGATATAGAAAATTGGCAATAAGCGTTTGAGTTTGGGCACTTGGACCGGGGAGCCTCATGTTCCGAAAGTGCTTCGGGCGATGGTTTGAGCATACTTGCGACTTTACTGCGCGATTTATTGATGATATCAAAACGTCGCAATGTCGCGTATATTAAGGAGAATTTAAAGGTATCATGCAGTCATCATTGCAGTATGAGTTAGTATATGACCTATCTGTTCCCTGTGAGTGCGGTCAAGAGTTGGATGGGTGACCGTTAGTGACTTATCTCATGCGGTCTCGTGTTACAGAACACGTCAGGCTATCAGGTCCTTTTTATCATTGTATTAGTAATATTTAAACCTTCGAAAGGCATATAAGGTAGTATGAGAACATCCGTAATATGGAGCTAAGCCGTGTTTATGTAAGTTAATTTTATTGCCATATATATGTCGGAGAATACGATCTCATTTGTGTTATTTGAATGCCAATATCGTCCACCATGGTTTACGTCAGTCCG
>DWPV01000295.1:0-32396 GCA_018251915.1 Urbanus proteus proteus | reverse complement strand
GCCGCGCCCGCCTCCGCCGCCGCCGCCGCCGCCGACAGGCGCGCCAGCTCCGAGTCCCGCGAGCTCGCTTGCACGCCGCGGTGGCAACGGGACACCTCGACGCGGCTATTGGATAAATTGGTCTGTGAATTTCTCTTCTTATATTTGCTATAGACAATATGGGAAATATCCATGGAACAGAACAAGAGAACAGAACACAAGAACAGAACAACATCAGGAAACAGAACAAGAGCGAATGTGTACATGGTTAGAGAACCATCTCTCGGCTCTCACGAGAGCGTCAGATCTAGTCATCAATCTATTCCATAAAGAAGCAACACATCTGAGGCCGAACAATTTGTTGATGATCATTTGAGTGCATACATACTAATTACTTGTTTGCCATGTATTTGTAGTAAAAGAATAATATCTAGAATAGAAACAATTGTGTTCTACAGCTGATATTAACTGGTGCTCATTGGTCGACTCCTTAGACCTAGTTGGTGTGCATCGTATTAAAACACGACATTCGAAAATAGCACAGTAGTTTATGCGGTAGCGATAGTATAACCGCAGGCAAGCCACAAAGTTTAAAAGTTAAGTTAGAATAACTACTAATAACAGTATAATGCGTGCAAAATGTTCTGCAATACTATATTACATTGATTTGATACACGCCGAGAATATTGCAAAGGCATGAAATAAATAACCATTAATAAACGTACCTTTCAATGTTCGGCATAACCCCCGCTAAGGCCGCCTCAATATCAGTGCCTAGTAACACAGTTTGTGAAGTCTTCTCTGCATAGATTCGAACTCTAGTTTTGACCGTCGACCTCGAAGACGCCGACCGAGTAACCGTAGGTCGCCTGGACGATGGTGGCGTGCTTTCATGTTTGGGAGAACATTCCGATTCCGCATCTCTCCTTCTCCGAGGCAATGTTCCGTACTTGTCCGCAGCGACGCGGGTGGCACTCGTGTCCGGGGTTGTAGGCAGACGCTGGCCGTTAGCCGGCCACTTCTTCTCATCGCTCGGTGAGTTTGGAGTTCGACATCTCGCTGTTGAAGTTTTCGTTGGTTTGGCACGTAACGCTGGGCTCTCCCGAACGAGATTAGGTAAGTCAGCGGTGGGTCGGATTCGGGGTTTCGGTGTTAGTGGTCTTGGTTTCTCTGGCGGTGTCGGTTTTTCTCTACTCCTTGCACGTTCACGAGTGGCAAGATTCGGTCCACGTGGAGCTGTTACTGGTCGCGGTGTAGAAGATCCAAGCGGAGAACTCCGCTTCGGTTCCGCAACAGTCACATTGACACGTCGACGGGGTCGCGGTGGTGCGCCAGCTAATGAAGAACTTTCAGAACCACATCCCGACCCGCAGGATACTACACTGGAAGCACATGACCGTGAACCTCCGCCACTGCTTAATGCACGACCACATCCCTCTACGCCACTGTCACTTCCCGCCGCTCCGAGCAACAATTCGTCGCCGGCTGGCAGGCTGTCCAAATCGCCGAGAGACCGCGCATCGTCAAGTACTTCACAGGATTCATTCTCTACACACGAGTCTTTAAAATCTGCACTTGCAATTTTACAAACTTCTAAAGCTTCTAGTATAACACCACTTTCATCTTTATTATTTGCACATATATTTTCTTGTACTACACTATCTACACATTCGGTTTTTGATTCCACGTCACATTTGATTATAACTTCATCAATTTTACAGTCGTTTGACACCGGATCTTGCGCTTCAACTTTTGTGCCCGATTCTTCTTCCATGCTGGATTTTAAACTTACATGTTCTGTAACAAACGAAAAAATAAAGTTTAGAGTATGCAGACTAATCAAAGCTATAGAGCGGCAAGTAATCAGTTCGGAACAGCGGTATTGTGCGAGCATAAAGCATTGTGTGGTCTCCCGGCCCCCCAGCCTCGGGTCACAATCTCGGGGGAGCGCATTGCCATTGTTCCGTATTCGCCTAATCTAAAATTGTTCTATAGTATTAGCAATTCTATTCCGGAAGTAATGCTGTGGCTTACTGAGTCGTTTATAGATATTGACATTCAACGCTAAGTTTTATGGTTTCATAAGTATTCCGATCAGCAAAATAAAAATGGTGACTAACAAAACGGATATGGACCTGCTCATTCCATACTTTCGTGGTCCGGAAGCGAAACTCGTTTAGAGTAGGCTTGGCTAGCCGAACAACAAAAAGGCATTTGCTCTCTAGAATGTCGAGCTGTGAAACGCTTAACAATGAGCAAAACCTATCGACATATCGCAATACGTCGTTTCTCCGAGGTGCAGCGAGTGGCATCGAGGCCAAGAGCGGGCGGTACAAAGCGTTCCCATAGTGCGGGGCCCCCCGCAGTGGCCTCGCCACACGCCTATTCATAAAACGTACTAACTTTTTACCTCAAAATTGCACGCTTCGTAGAAATAACGTGCATTACCTTCGTACGTACATTAATTCGCGGCACGACGAAAACCTTTAAAGCATACAGCTCATTAGAGAAATTAAATCATCCTTATTCATTTATTCCGTCCACCGAGCTCTACGTAAAGCCGATGCGGTCACTGGTTGGTAATCAGCGAGTTTTTTTGTGCATGCGGTCTTGCAAGAAACATCTGATTAAAACAGTCGTTAATGCAAGGCGCGACGGAACTAATTACAAGACACTTACAAAACTTGTTGCAGTGCGATTGCGATGATGTCGATAACTAAGTAGCATGAATTACCCCACGAAATACATAAACTTGAACCTATACGTTATTGATAAGGAGGAAGACGGAGTTTTATTACATTTGTAATTCCGATAAAACGAGGCGATTGGTCGCAGGCGTCCGCGCCCGATATGAGCGATAAGCTTGCCACTCTAGATTTCAGCAAGAATGTTCAACAAGTATTATAAATTATATATGCGTTTTTAATGAGTGTATCGAACGAGCGGTTGTGTAGGGATCAGGCCGGGGTCATCGCACGCGATTTGCTGGGGGCATCACAGGCGGACTATTACATGCTTGTAAGAACTCTAGAGTTACATTAGTCATGGTAGCGCCCGACTCGCTGTCTGTATACACGGTGCAGATGTAGAAAATCATAGACGAAGAAAACAAATAGACTCCTAATAAATAAATAATAGATTTTTTGTATGCGTTGAAAATAATTTGTACAGATATTGCATGCTATCTATGTAGCGATTGTTTTGTAGAGCTTACACGCTTATCACAAAATGTTTTAATTGTTTTAGCAAATGCAATTAGACTTCAACATTCTGAGACGATGCTTTCCATGATGAACTATTTAACTAATGTAATACCAGAATGTACTAACATGTTTAACATGCGGAGTCTAAAGTGACGTGGTACATGTTTTTAGTCAATGTTTATTTTTACTAGAACGTGCGCGGTAGGCGGCCGCCAATTAAACAAGTTAGTAAGGCCACGGCGAAGGCCCAGTCGATGACACCCGTCGTCCCGTCACGCGTTAGGTATAATGTCAACATCCATCATGCTACTGACTTCGCGTATGCAATAAATTGTTTATGTGAATATACCGGTAATGGTTTTGAAGGTGGTAGAAGTATTTGTGAATTTGTGAGTTTGATTACGATGGCACCAGCATTACACTTATTTCTGCCTAATATTAGCAGCGTTATGCGCTGTGCATTTGAAGGGTGTGGTAAGGTATAAAGATCCGACTTATTCGAGACGTTCCAACTTAGTCCTCAGGGACAGTAATGCATCTTTGACTAATCTCCGGCAAGACTGATCTTATTTGGGATTAATTACAGATGTCCATAAGCGGCAGTGGTCACTATCAATCAGGTGGACTAAATGCTCGTTTGCCGCTTCCATATTATAAAAAAATATATTTATACATGCATCAGGTTGAATATCATCATCCATCATCCTACTGAGTTCGCAAATGCAATAAATTGTTTATATATTATGAATATAACGGGTTCCGACGATCCGATGTAGCTGCGACGTATCGTCTGTGGTAAAATCCGCATATTATTTATCAGACAGTACCTACTTCTCTATACATTAGGAATTACGAAGCGGTATCCATATGGATGACTATGTAATATACACTCACTTACGTATGAATAATCGAGATAAGAGTGTATAATTTGTTTGTTAACGTTAACATTTCCTGGCTTCAAACAACTTTTAGAACATTACGGAGAACTTTTATGTCCTTCGTGTATGCAGATTTCTCCGCACTCTTTTTTACCTTTTAAAGATTTAAATTGCCAATAAGGACATTACTTAAAGAAAACAGCAATAAAATCTTATCCCAACATCAAAATTATACTAATATCATAATATTTTAGATATTTTACTTAATATTATAAAGCTGAAAGTTTGTGAGGATGGATGGATGGATGTTACTCTATAAATTAAGAACGGCTAAACAGATCTGGATGAAATTTGGCACAGAGATAGATTGTAGTCTGGAATAACATATAAGCTACTTTTTGTCGCGGAAAATGTACAGTTCCCATGGGATATATTTGTGTGTTTTTCACCGAGCCTACTATATTTACAAGAAAATGTATGTGTATGCACTATGTATGTATGTATATTACTAGTTTTTAAATGTGTATGCCTTATGACTTCTTTAACGCAGGTGAAACCGCGAAGATCAGCTAGTAGTACCTAGATATAAATACCAGTCTCGTGCAATCTTATTAGATATTTTATTGATTTTGGTGTTTACATAAAGGAAAAAGTAGTAGGTAGTTGTTGGTATTCCCAGTAGGTGCCGGTAGGTGCGATAGTAAACCCAGGCACGTCGCTCGGTGGCGTTGCACCGCAAATTCTGCAGCTTGTCCTACAAATTAACATACTGCGTTCGCGATACTGGAAAGTTCACATCCAATGTTTTTGTATGTATGGATAGGTTTGTGTAAGACTTCCTCTAGTGAATCATATTTATAATATGCAGTCCAAGAAAAGTTAAAATATCTATGTGTATTTTGTAAGGTTACTGGGCTCTCCTAATTGTCATCAAGCGAATATAAAGAACATAAATACTGTACCTAGTATGTAATTGTTAGAATAGGTAAATCAATACGTACAAGTATGAAGTCTAATTTTCAAACCGTACTTTTAATTTTGAGCTCTCGTAGGCTTTCTATGAACTGACCGGGATCTATATGCAGAAATTTATGGACATTGGTATTAGATATTGAATTTATCTCTAAGGAGGAAATCAATAAAAACGTACAGTACCAAATGTACTACTTAATCTGTAGGTGTCTATTGATGATGCCATAAAATTCGTACATTTTACGAATGACGTCATATTATTTTATAGCACTATAAAACAGAAATACCATTATGGCGCATAGACTTTTTACGGCAAAAGTGCACGAAAGATATTGATATAAAAATATAAATTCAGATACTATTGCCACTTAAAGAATAAATTGGTAAAGCAGGAAATCTATCTATCTATATACAACTTGAGGTTAGTATCATGTACATCACCTGGCTTACTAACAAATCTAACAATATATAACAAGAGAAATAATAAGTGGAAGAGATAATTTGGTGTTTTACGCGTGGTTTACGCGAATGCTTACTTTAGTAAGAGAATCAATGTTTTAATTACGGTTCTGGATATAATCTGTAATGCTAAAAGAAAGTCTGGACGCGAAACTAACTATCGATCAAGAATGCTGATAGCGATGTAAGGTTACATACGATAAAATACGATAAAGATCAATCAAGAATTTAAACGTACATGTGCTTATCAAAAGGCCTCCTTATTAAGATTTTTAAGTTATTGCGACCTAATTTGGCCTCCAGCAATAGATCCACTGTGCAGCCTGTACATAATATATATTCCTAGAATTGGAGATGTTTGGCGAGTCTCCATCTGAGAGCATCAGTTCACAGACGTAGTAAAATGGTATTGCGTATGTGGGTCAATGCATTCTCCATTACTGTATATTATGCATAAAATATAGCCACCTCGTAGCATGAAACTTGCTGAAGTTCTCACGATTAAAACCTCATATACTTATTCATACCTTCTTAGATTGTGACACGCTTACTAGTGCATATTTGTGGTTCAATTTCAATGAGATACCATGAGTAATATGACATGGGAACAATAGTCGTAAGGTTGATGAAAGTATTTATTAATTGTATAATTACAGTTAAACAGGTACGGATTTAGATAAGCTAAGTCATAAGGTTCATAAACTTTAGTATATTTCTTCATTTAAGTTATGAAGTCGGACTTATCGAGTTTGGTGATCACACTGCACTTGGAGGTTATACTGAATATACTAATCACCCCTTTAAAGTTGAAGTAAGAATTTTATATAGGCTCGTGAGCTTTTTATTTCAAGAACGCACCAAACCGCACTTGGTCAATTTTGTGAACCAAGCGAACTTTAAGGAGTCACAACCCTTCTTATTTGAAACTTCATTTTCAGGTGGGCTAGTCGTTAAATATACATAAACTACATACCAATTTAGTACCAAAGAAATTTATCAAAATAATACCTCGATAACCTATTCTTGCTTCAAGTGCCTATCTTTATCCTTTCTCCTGATAATAATCGCTAATGGATTGATATGTTTTGCATAACAGTATAATAAATCAACGTTCAATTTTATCTATGAAAATGATAGTAGTCTATCAGAACTGTATAGAAAAACAGTATGAAGTTACTATAACTAATATAGTTAGGTATATTGTAAGTACTCGTAGTTGTGTCTATATTTATGAACTTTATTGACTAAGAATCGTTTGTTTATTAGCTACTCTACAATAAACTAAACAATTATTTTTAGGTCACACAGTTTTGAAAATCCATTTTGTTTTGGTTGCTAAGAAAATCTTATTAGAATACCCTTTTTAAATTAGTTCCAATAACGCTACTGCAAAATTTTAAATCTCAAAAAAAAACGATTCTTCTGGAAAATGGAATACCAACTTACCTACTAAACAAGAAGTGATATAAGTCTTTGATTGCTCTACAATTAGGTCACAACCGGGACCGTTTGTTGAACAAAGAAAAATATAATATGAAAAGTATTTACTAGAAAATCTTTATTGAATATTATATTATACAAGTGCTTCAGAGTAAAGACACTTGGCCTAAAATAAACAGGCTTTTCGGTTCACACGATACTGAGCAAGCAGCCGCTGACATATTGACACGGCGTGAGTAACTGTTGACGTGGTGACGGCTAATATTTTCTGCGGAGGTACAAGCATGAAATATATGCACATACTAGTTGATCCCCGCGGTTTCACCCGCGTTAAAAAAGTAAAAAGGAACACATATCTATATAGGTAAAACCACGCGTTCAAGCGACGGTGGCCTCATGCGCGTGGCGCGCGCTCTAATGCTTTTATCCAAAATTAATGCATGTTACGCCTTAGACCTCCAGTTATCTTCCAGTGAAAGTCCCGTCAAAATCGGTCCAGCCGTTTAGAAGATTACCTCAGCTAAACAGACAGACAGACAAAAATATGTTTAAGGTATCGTGTATACTTCCATATGCATTGAGTAAAAAATGCTATTTTGAAATCATAAACAGATATCGTAAAAACTGAGTCAAAGTACAAATTTAATGAAAAATTTATAGCTATAGCTTCTTTTATGATGCAAATAGGCAAGCATACATGTTACTTGGTGATGATCAATTACTCCTGCACTATTGGGAACTCGTTAAAGATAAGAGCATCAGCAACAGGGCTTGATCACTGATTAACGCTTCTGACACTCATTCTCAGTTGGGACTTGTAATTAAGACTGCTGAAAAACTAGAAGTGTAATAAAGACTAAACAATAAAATCCTTAAATGCGCCATTCCAAGAGAGACTATTAGACTATTTTGCTCATACGTGCTTTGTTTCGAGCAGAAAAAAATTGCGTGATATTTGCCAAGATACCCCATTCCTCCAAAGGTTGATTAGGAAAACAGGTCACGTAATTTATGGACGCCCTCTAACGAAGATTGGAAACGACAATGTATCAATGCCATATTTTACACATCAGATTTCTACGTTTTTGACAACTAGTTTGCTATTTCATCAAAGAAGGTTAGATACATGCAATAAAAATTATAAAACGTTTGGGTGGTCTTTAATGTCTTGGCCATTGGACGTCACTTAGATTACTGAAGTTTATAAACCTGTTCGTAACTAATAGAAAAACCTTCAAACGTGATAGATTGCGTTTTTCCTAGCAGATGAGGATTGATGAGAATTGCATAAATTGCAGTCTTCTTACAGCCTTACCTAATAATTTCTTATTAGCAGGAAACAAGTTAGCGGCAGTGATTTGCATTAACAGCGCCGCTGTAATGTGCTGGGAAATTAATAGAAACTGCGAGGTATGTATGTATATGTATGGGAGTATGTCTTGTACATGCGATGTAAGTATTATGTTATGTTACTTCCAGTGTGTTGTGTTACGGTACGGATAGTGTTACATAGTATGCATGTAAGGAATTGTTCAAGTACTTTACTTGTTACTTTGATAGCATAGTCGAAGCGTACTTTACGGAACTTCAGTGTAGGATGTAGGTACCTATTGGTCAACACGACTGTCATCAGACAATGATGATGACGTAATTATTTTCAAGTTAGGTTTTGCGTTGACAAAAGTTATATCAACCAGAAGAAGTCACTTAACATGCCGTCCAAAATACGTCCTAGAAAATTAGTAACGGTTGCCTATTCAATGAGTTACCACAATTGCTCAATTTGCATGACCGTTCGTACTTCATCAACAACACAGATCTCTCGAGCGTTTTATGAAGTGTTATACTATCAAATTAAAATGGTTAAAGCAGTTTACAATTTTATCGCATACGTCAGGAATTCATAATTAAGTTTCGGGCTAGGAATTCGTCTGTTGCGCACACAAAGGCGGTGATGAGGAGACAGAAATGTTAATTTTCGCGTGTGAGCTTATTGACGTCATATCACTCATACCACGTTCTACACAAATAGTCGGTCGGGCTTATGAGCCAGTTTATTATGCGGTAAAACAACTCCTGGTAATTTCATTACTTCTATCTGATACGAACAGGGCGCTGGCCAAGATTTATTCGCAAAAACTTAATATACAGCCGCAAAAACTACATCTTATAGCCATTTATTACTGTGGGTACGGCGTCGGACGATTTAAATCTTAGATAGTTCAAAATGGGAGCGGGTGTAGCTGCAGGCATAAAAACTGTAATTGTTTATGTACAAAAAGAGGCAACGTACGCAAGCTTGTCGAAACGTGACTTCATGAGAGGTAATGTCGAGCTCCGAAAGGTTATTTCGAGACGAAGCCATAAAAGGATGCATAAAAAACTAAATAAAAATGATGGCTGCAAAGGTAATAACTAAGTAAATGAATATATTAAACTCGTTCGGGCGTCTGCTTTTCTAATTCTGTCAATTCCATGTGACGGCGAACAAGGCAAGGTCGTTGCACCATTCCCATGACTGAATCGGGTTCGCCGTCTGCCGGATATGTGGTGCGAATATACTGTTTACACGTCCGATAATAGTTTGTGTATGAGATGCTAATATTATATCCAAACACATCAATGAATTTGCATTAACACTTCGTCATTTACCAATTTGTATTATAAAGGTCACAAAATCTTTTAAGATTTTCATTTTTGATCATCGCGACTAAAATAAATTGAAGTTTATTGTAATGGTCAGTCAATGTGCCTACATTAAACATAGCATACGCAACTTATATACGAGTAACTAATCCAAAATGTGTCTTTAGATAAAGCTGCAAAAACAAAAGGGACCAAACTTTTATAAATACGTTGTTTGTTTGTACAAATGTCACGTAAATCTACTGACCCAAATCAGATGTTCATTCAAAATTCAGAAATACAAAGGGATTGTCATTCGTTTTTATTTCGTCGCAATAGACTCACTCTATCATAAACTTCAAAAGCGGGTCGCAGGCGGGAAGCAAATAATATTTAACACATTTTCGCTAGTCTATAATTGCAAAAAATATGTGATGAATTGAGAAATTCCCTCTTTGGGGAGTCGATTAAAAAGGACATTGCTATAAAAGCTTGTTTATGAGCGGTCTATTGCGACCCAGAGGTATTTAATAGCGTTCACATGAAGTTAACAGCCGCTACTGGGCTGGGCGGTGTCCCACAGGGCTTGGCGCTCGCCATTACAATGACAAGCGACTACGTCCTGTCCAGACCATTATCACATTTAGGCGTGTGATATGTTTTATAAATAAATTTATATTTATTATAGCAAATGGAAGTGGTATAGCTGATTTGTTGCAAAATATTCCATCGGTGATTGATAAAGGATTAATAACAGAAAGAATACCTACTGAAATATGTGTAATAAAGACACGCCCGCAATGAAAATACCATGAACTTTAAACTTAAAATCGCAGATATAATCACGTAGGAATTCCACGTAAAATAATTTATATGATTACGGGAATAGAGTGACTTCCTCATGATTTCGCTGAATATACTCGTATCCTGTTTGGCGTTTAGAGAAATAAGTCACCGAAGTAAGTTGAAACAATAATAAAGGAATCTAAAAAGATGATATGATAACAGAATGGGATAGAGAACATACATACATCATAATAATTAATAACAAAGAAGATAAACTTGAAAGGACCTAGGAATGGTGTGGAAAAAAACTAGAAAGATGCATTAAATTAATAAATGTATAGGCGGAACGTACGTACATTTCATTTTTAAATTCAGATACAAAAGTATATACAACTACAAGGTTATAAATTAGTCACTGAAAATTAAGTTATTCGTAGAGTTCATTACCTACCCTATCTGCTGTTAAAAAAGGCATTATGATTTTCAAATGAATCATTTTTTACTTAAATAGACATTTTATAGATTTAATAAATAAACCAAAGTATATTATTAAATCTAATACAATTTTCATTGTATGCGGTAACCTTTTCCTAGAGTTTCAATTTTATTTTCATAAAAACTTAATAACAACTTTTTGTATTCAGCCCATTCGTTGAACATGATGTAAAAAACGGAATGCAACATCGCTGGGTCTATTGTGATCGGTCTACGAACTGTCTGTTCTATCTGAAGAACCTATGCCTATTATGTAGCATTACATTGAAAGGTGGTAGAACTTTCCCGAGGTTACTGCAGGGATACTATTATTTTTAACAGAATCAAATAAGGAGGTTATTTATTTGACCGTTTTGTATATTTACGACTTCTATTTCTTTGACCGTTGTCAATGTATGTTTTTAATCTGTTTTTATTCCGCATTGTAGCATACTGCGTTTTGATTTGATATCGATAAGGCAGATAATTTTTTAACACTTAAACTGAACCCCTTTCATATGCAACGCATTTCATCCTAAAGAGGACTTCACGTACATGGGCAACAGGAGGACTGCAAGATGCATTAGATATTATGGGAATGCGACTGTTAGTGTCATTATATTCAAACAAAAAGAATACTGTACTTCTTTGTAAAAAGTTATAAAAAATCAACTAAGTATATACCTATACAAGGACAAAATCTACTAAAAAGTAGAGTATATTGATTACGAGTAGGTAAAAAGATTACGAGTAGGTAAGGAGGCTACCAGACTGCAATTTGGACTTTCCACCCTTGATGACTAACTTTTCAGGCGATGTGTGAATCAAACCCTACCCCACTGAATCAACAATTCCAACGAGGAAGGCAATATAGGAAGTTCCTATTAGGAACGATGATGGTACCCGTCAAATAAAACCTGTCCATCCCACAGGTGATATGACACATTATTACGTATTGTGATTGCCAACAATGCGACTGTTGACAGCGGCTCTTTCATTAACAGCAGACGGGTGCGACCGGATGCGAGGGGTCGCCGGTACGGATGAGCACCTCCTGGCGATTATGACGAGAAAATAGCAACTAAATTACCTCTATATGTCTATCTCATATATCTAAACGGCAATATAAATATAAGCATGCTTCTGTTCATAATTATAAAATAACTTCCAATGCTAATAAGAGTAAGAGTTCTTCCATGTTTATCCTCGTCTGTAGGACGGATCTTGAAAACTGTTAGTTTTCGTACGGGACCTTTTTCATTAATTAATTATTAACTCAAAAATATTAAGGGTAGAAACAGTATGCGGGATAAACTGTGGTGCTATAATAAGAAATGTTGTACTGTACAAAATAAGCGAAATATATCTGTATTTATCAGAAACAACCATCCCTCGCAATTTAATGCTATCGATATAAAATGTTGAAGTCAGTTAAAGTACAGGAAAAATATAATGTAACTTACTAAATGTAGTCATGTAAATTATGAAATATAGTATATTATTATGTATTAATGTATATCCAATATGTTAGTTGACAGTACTTTCAACCAGATGGGAGTGACCGGACGTGAGTGATTGGCAGGATAGACAGCGCCGAAGCGTAGTGCTATAATGGGAAAATTGCATACATTGCAATTTGAATAAATCTTTAATTTATGTACTTCAGCTGGAAGATTAACAACATGCATCGTAAATAAGCTGATTATGGTCTTAAGTTCACTTAGAAATACTATATATTCGGTTAAAAAGAAATAGCTAACATAATTAAACCGCTGTTCTAGAGGGTTTTTATTACCTATATTTCAGCTTCGAGTTCGAATCAACATAAATTTATCTCAAATATTTCAAATCGAATATTGAGAAATAATTCATTCTGCGGGATTACCAAGCAATCTTCTTTGTCAGAACAATTCGATAAATTCGTTCGTTATTTAATACCTTCATTAAAACATTTTGAGCCTTTATTATAAGTAATTGACTTAAAACACAGCTAGCCTTATTTAGTTATTACGTTTTATAGCTCGCTTTTGTACAATAAATTTATTAACAATTTAACGAGCGCTAATGGTCGAGATCTTTGCTGAAAAGATAAATAGAATAGAATAAATATTCTTTTCATTTAGTTAACTCGTAAATGACCTATTTTCTCGGTTATAATAGTATCTCTCTGAGTATTTTGTTCTGTACACAATAGAGTATAGATATTTCACAGGTGCTACATGAGAAGTCATTTTCCCACCATTTATTTTTGCCGTAATCCAACAATGCGTTTTTTTTAATTCACCGTAGTAACGAGGAAGGCAAAATAAGTTACCATATAGGTATATTTTAAAATTGTGACAGTATATTTGTTTGTTAAAATATCGAGCATTTTTTTTTAATTGTAGATCAATCTTGTCGTGTTATGGGTTTCATTTATGTTTCATATGATAAGAAATTGAAATTTGTATTTATAGAAATTCGGACTAAAATAATATTCTACGCAACCCATCAATATCAATGAATCACGCAAAAAATTCAATCTAGTCCGTATCACCTAGCCTGATTGAATTTTTGGTTCAGTAAATATTGAAATTGAATACCGCGTCTACGTAAAGGTTAAACTTGAGGCAATAAAAGGTTACAATAATAAACGTAAAACAACAGAACAAGTTAAGAATGGGTTATCTGTACAGGTAAACAGTGTTTTGTCCTGTAATTTAACTAAATGCAGTGTTTATGAATGTTGTTACTACAAAACCTTGTTTTTACTCTCATAGCTGTATGAGTTAAACTTAGTCGTGCTATATTTTTAAAAGCAGACTATACAAAATGTTGCGAAAAAATATAACGGTCTACCTACACGTGTCAAGTAGCCTTTTTCCTTCGGGAAGTCAATTAAATAATATTAAAATATTTTAAAAACATTACAAACTGGAATTTATTTATCTATCCTTCAATTCATATCAGCTGATGAAAGAAATGCGACAAGGATTAGACAATACATTAAACACGATAAGAATTTATAATATGCATAACACCCATCAAGTTTACAGAAGGAAAAAATAGATTAGTGTAAGTCGCTGGATTTTTCCGAAAGCACAGTAATAAATTCCATTTCTTTCACCATCTTAATGTTTTTGGAATTCATTACACGGTGTTGGGGAATGCAAATGTCCTACTTTCCTAGGGTTGATTATATTATTATGTTTAATCATTAAACGTGAAAAAGAAATAAACTCAATAAAGCTTGAGATTCATTTAATAATATTTTCAATTATATATATTCCAAATAGTGTTAGACACCAACTTTGCATGAAATCTCTACCATCATTTTATTGACCACGTCTTTCATTGGACCGAGTCAAATTAATCATAACGAACAATAACTCGAACTTCATAAAGCTCTCTGTCAGTGTGTTCAAACTAGGGCAAACCAGGAAAGGTCGGTTGGCAACCCTATTAGCTGGCAGGGTCCGCCCTCGGTCGCGCCCCTGCCAGCCGCCCGCGCCTACGAACCCCGCGATATTTGGCACGCCGACAAAATGACATTACAAATTAACATTTATTTTGTAGACCGCTCCTGAGATAATTACAAAGAGACGCAACTTAACCTTAACAAAGAATAATTATTATTTTTTTGTCTTCAAAGGTTTTAAACTTTATACCGTCATATATAGTGGTTATATGAGCTCTCTTAGAACCCTAATGATATTTTCCATGCACACGTGAGTAAGCACTTAAATGTTTAACCTTTCATGTTTAAGGGGATGTGACACAAGAGTTCTTACTATCCCCACGATATTCATTACTCCTTTGTAGACGGTCATTATAGTAAGTATCATAAAATACTTTAAATATTTAGAAAGAAAATACTTGCGAAGTTCCAAAATAAGTAACAGATTTTTGCGTTTTATCAGAAAATTTGGAAAAAATACGAAAACAGTTTGGGTTTCCTAAAATGTATGAAAAAATGTTGAGGTTTTTAATTTTTATGACTGTCACAAAATTTTGGCGACATGTCACGCCGAGAACTGTGTAACAACCGGCTTATTTTATTGGGTGGAGCTTGGCCCCAGGGACATTGCGCTACAGAGGCAGACTCGTTCCAAAATCGATACAAATTTTCCCAAAAAGTCCAGTGACAATGAGGACAATAATATTCGAATCGTCCCTACATCATAGAAAGTCCCAAGAACAACGCAACAAAAGAATTTTGTATGTGCAAAAATAATTTGTATACATATTTTAGAGTAGGTAATTGTCACCTACTCTAAAATATATTATTTTTGTCATAATGTAGAGACAGATCTTTTAGAAAATGTAAGCTATTATTTTATGTTTCCACCTTGCCGGAAGATAACAATGGCATCGTCGAGACCTAAGCTTGCAATAAAAGTTACGGGCTACGAAGTTTGGAGTACTCAGTTCAACGATTCTGTTCCTTATATCCTTCTTCGTTTCATTCAGACTATATTATATGTTAGAAAACACTAGAACGAAGGAAATTATCCAGATCCGGTAATCATATCAACTAATTGTGTTCAGTAATCAATGGTAGGTAATTGTTATTGATTGAAAGGTATTCATTACGAAGTTTCCCAAATAGCCAAAATGAGTAAAATGAACAAAACACACAATTTTTATGTAAACTATATTTATACTATATGATTATTAAGAAATATGGGAAACAAAGTCTATTAGAACACATGCCAAAATATATTAATTAAATAGATAAGCGTAACATTGTTTATTTAACGCTCGCTGCATAAACCCAAAACACTGGCACAATTCCCTCTCTATATATGAGACGAAAGTTTCAATAGTTGGATAGAATAACACAAAATCAATTCTAGTAAAGAGCAACATTTGTGTATCGAACTGACAACTATCAACAGTTTTTATTATTCGAGCTAACATCGCCTCCCCCACAAACGGCACCCTCATATTATTCGTCTACGGTTTGCGAGACGGGAATGTTAAAATTACCATTGATTTTTCGAAAACGCACACGTGCTTTGCAAGTTGAGTACAACTTTATACTCACAACTTCGATCAGCCAAAACATGTTCAAAGAAAGAGGGAGGTTTAAAACGTTATAAACGATAGAAATCAACTGAAGACAGATAAGTCATGGTAAGCAAGTAATAATGAATACAAAGTAACACTCTTTTGTTTAGTAATTAATATATGGAGAGTATTGTTTTAATTATAGTATTTCTTGTAACACAGAATATAATATTTACTTAGTTTAAAAAATATCTTAATATTAAGCATTAATTTTCTAGTTGGAAATGAAACTTTTCACTACTAGTTTAATAGAGATAATCATCCACAATTATCAACTAAATGTCAACAAATTAAAGCAATTACTGCTCTGAACGGCTGGTTAAAGTAATGTATTTCCAGGAGAAATTGTCTCGCATGACGGTACAAAGATATTAATAACGAAAATAAATTCAGGAAGTCAAGCGTCGAACGTAAACAAGCCAGTCTAGAACAATAAACAACGTACGTATAAAAAACCTTTAAAAGGCACAATCAGAGCAAATTTTCATTTGTATAGTAATGAGTTAATTTCCATGACGCTAAAGCAATTGTTTGGAACGAATGTATATTTTTAGAAGCTATAGTGATAAATACAAATACTTATAAAGTGAACTAAAATGGTAATCTGTGATATATGACAACATAACTTACGAAAGTCAAAGAAGAACGGCGTTTTGAATGTATCTAGGATGGTGTAAACATCCATGCAGGAATTCCCAAGGAGCCGATAAAGCACCTATTGTAATCACAGTCAACCACGTAATGCCAGTAAAAATCGAAGTATGTCGAATATAAGAAACAATTTCTAGATAAGGGCTATCTTTTGTTCTTCGATAACATTAATTATATTGTACCTAATCTAAACATATTTTATTTACACATCTTATATATGTCTGTAAAGAAATCTAAATAGATTTAATCTTTTATCTGGTGCAATAAATAAATGGTACCACTTTTTCATTCAGGAAGTTTCACAAATATCATAAACGTTATACTATATTACTATGCTTAATTTGGCCCGCAGTTTAAAAACATGACATCCACTTGACTGTTATTAAATAAATCAACACAAAAAGTGTTGTTGAGTTTAAATACCTTGAGCAGCCGACAGCAGTTGTCGGAATTAAACCGAATTCACGAGGGGCAACTTCAGTAAATTCACTTATCACTCTCTTTATGATTGTCGATGTTCAAAATTAACTGGGACTTATTTGTGTGAAGCGGCACAACGCAGACACGTTAATATTGGAGACGGGCGCGGATGAAACTGTTGAACTGTTCGCCCCACACTGATAAACAGTTTTGCAGCCGGGTTACCAAGGCGAATAAAAACATGTGGGGATCAAGATATACACAAGTGGACTCGAGGTCTTGAATTAGTTCAACGTTTCTTAAACGAAGGGAAGGCGTTGGCAATTCTGAAGTGACAGCTGCGCCATGTGTGTAACACTTGTACGGTTAGATGAGACCGATTAAGCGAATTTCTAATAAACAGGGTTAATTTAGAGAATTAAGTGGTTAACCGTGTGACATAACTGACTTATAAGGTTGCAGTTATTAGATTGAGATAGAATGTGTCATTACAACTGTGGCCTTTATTTAAGCAACTGCAGGCGTTAATCAGCCATAAGTATTTTTATAATCTTGATATGGAATAACAAAGTAATATGAGTCTGACCATAACCTAATCACTATTTCCAAGAGGATGATCAGATAAAATTACAGCGTGCCAGAAAATGTAGTTGGTATCGTAATTTATTCAAATTACCTTTAAAATTAACCTAAATCAGTATTTCTGATTGATAGGATTTAATAGTTAATATGATTTTCATAGTCTGGGTTTGAATAATGTAAATAAACAATGATCGTATCGAAACGACATTCAGTCAAATCCTTTAAATTAAATAAGAAAAAAGAAAACCTAAAGAAAGAAAAAATATTAAAACGGTTCTTATTTCAATTTTCAGTGCCAATAAGAATAATTGATTATAAATGAATTACAAACGGATAGAAACGGATAAATGAACGCAGAAGTTAACAAGCTTAACAGATAGTTTCAGCAGACCATGTTTCCGGAAGATTTAGTCCATACTCCTTACTGTACTTCGATTCAATAGTGATACTGATTGGCAATTCGACTCGCTACGGAGGCTGGTTGCGTGCCAATCGAAGAATCACCGGATCCATACAACCAGGTGGCATTTACGATTTGCCGCTAAATTATTTACCTATTTCTTCTACTTACAACATTATCTTCTTCGTTTCTTGTTCCATTACTTTCTGATGTAGCATCAGCAAGTAACGAATCTCAATTAAGGGATTAATATACTCGATACTGTTGATATTGATGCAAAAATCATCTTTGACATTTTGTAAAACCTTGTTTTCTAAAACACTTTGCATTCATTAGCAAGGGAACATGACGAACTTATTAAACAAATAGAAGTTAAATTATGATTAATGGTAATAGCTCGTTAATTGTATGTAGTTAGTACAATGAGAACACGGCAACTTGCTATTATGGTAATAAATTGACCCTGAGAAATGTGGTAAGGCTTCACAAAGAAGATATTTCGTTGCTATTGTCTTAACTGAATACTGAAGCTGCATGGAATAGAAAGTAATGACTGGGTAAAGTACGCCAAGACCCATAATCTAAAATCTCCCAGTAGCTGCGATAAACGGGTATATCCATCCGGTTATCAATGACATCTAAAATACATAGACGTGAGAAAAAAAATAGCGAGAACAATATAATTCATAAGTTTGATATATAAAACTTCTTACTAAGTATAAGTTTTACTTAAGATTGAATGAGTATTGCCTACGAAAAGCTAATTTTACGTATTATTACGATCAGTTCTACCTTGAAAGAGTAGCTTTATAAACATCACATTAGAGTATATTCAGAATTATTCAGAGAAATATACTGAAATAATTATGAACTTCACTACACCGTGCCTCTTAATGTCTGTATAGAGGCATACGATTCTTATAAAGCGTTTAAAATACCTGCAAAAGAGAATTTTTTAAAGAGTAAAATTATTGTCTCTTTTAAAATACCTATACGCTTATCTCATAAATGCTTTCATATGAAGCAAACTGAGATTGTTGGCTTACCCAGAGCCTCGAAAATTCTCCAAGCTTACCGAGTACTTGACAAAAGCCTTCGTTAGACAAACTTGATAACGCTAAGAACTCTGAAGTCCATTGTTTTCTTTTCTACTTTTTGCCCAGTACTTTTATTTTTATGCCTACTTCATTTTATGAGTCTATAATTTAATACAAAGTTATCATATACAGAGCTTATGAGGGCAAAATAAATATGCTTCTATATTTCAGTATAATTAAGTATCTGCTAATATACAATTCACCCGAAGGTCGGGTGGGTCAATTCATTAAGAACAGATGATGAACTTGGGATGTTTTTAATACCACTGATTATGATACACTCAGTGAGAAATTCATAAATTAAGGCTTGTTTGATAATCCTATAGGGCAATTTCAAATATAATCTATCTGCTATAATTATACTATCCCAACAAAAATAGTATAATGACGTCGGCAAGAAAAACGGT
Source organism: Urbanus proteus proteus (assembly GCA_018251915.1). Lineage (NCBI taxonomy): Eukaryota > Metazoa > Arthropoda > Insecta > Lepidoptera > Hesperiidae > Urbanus > Urbanus proteus. Next base: position 12,974 of record DWPV01000295.1, on the reverse strand, counting down.
TTTCTTGTTCATAGAACTCTCTGTCCTATTGATTGTTCTGTGATTCTTATATTCGTAGAGGAGTCATAATAAGTATATCAATTAAGTGTAGATCACCAAAACAGACGCTTACTTGTGTTTCCAACTGCTCGTATTTACTAAATCACAGCATGATATATGACATAACATGCGACTAGACTAGCGCCTAGCTACTAGTCATAACATACGAACCCGATACCCGTGGAGCGGGCTGACGGTTCCGCCCGGTGCGTCGGTGGATCTGGTTGCAGTACTTGTGCCATGGCTTGACCATGCCGGGTCAGTGGGCGCAATGACGCGGATGCAGTCTTATGAAAATGTAGGTTCAGTATAAGGTTGCTAGATGCTATCAAAATGGAGGACATGTTCTACTTTTCTACTTTTTGCCCTCCCGTCCTCCCCATCTATGTGTTGTGTTCCTTTGTGATCTGTTCTCCTTTTGAGCGTTACGAAGTTATTGTCTTGTGATAATTTTAAATTATTTATGTAAAACCAAGAAGAACGAAGTAAAACAATTAGGAGTTCCGCGAAATGCATTTATTTATTACTGCGCTCTTTATTATGAAAATTCCCTTTTTCGTACCTACTCGTTTATTAACCATCATATGCCAACCCAGATCGGGTATCAAAAGCCAACTGAAAAGTAGGTTACGTGAAAGATATAAACATAAAGGACCGTCAGTGGCTGCTAAATAGAGTAGTAGTAATTAATATGAATTTAAACGAGCCCGGACACGCTTTTTAGGAAATATGTTTCCTCTTAACGAGATTCAACGCGGTCGAAAATTCAACGTTCACAACTTCACGTATAATTTTGACACGAATGCATGAAGAGCTCGCTGACAGGAAATTAATTTAGCACAGATTTTTGACATCCATAACCCGACACTCAATTAAAACATTTTTCATCTAGTTTGATAGTGATCTCTATAACAATCTGTAATCTCTATAAAAATCCTATTTCCAGATTTGTAAGATAGTTTTTTTAAAAAACAAAAAATACAATTTCAGCAGACTCTCGTGAGATCTTTTTTCTACAATCCCATAGGTCACAGCCAAAAAATTAAGTTAAAAGAAATGTTATTTTAAAGATCCTCACATCAAAGACGGTACATCGGTATTTCGGGCCTAAATGGTATTTAAATCATCAGCAACTCTAAGAATAACGTCAAAAGAAAAACCATTTCTTTGCTAGTTTTGTAAGTTTTATATATATAAATTCAGCTTCCGTATGTTTGTGCTCACAAAATTCAAAAACTAGTGAAGATATTGACTTTTGTACACCACTTCCAATTTCTTCTTTCCAAGATACTACGGAAACAAGGACATTCAGTATAACACTTAGCAAAAGTAAGGTCTCCTCACCTCACTTTAATTATAATAATTAATAATTCGTATTAAGAATTATTTCAGGATACACGTAACTTGTGAAGCGTTCACGTGTCGTGGTACGATTGCTTCTGGTTAATAGAGCATGGGCATCGAACCATACTGCGTGACCCGGCCGCCACGCGTGCATGACACCTGTGACTCACGACACGAGAATATTACGAGAAATTCACACAAGTCTTCGAGAATACCTAATTATTGTTTGCAAGAAAAATTGCATTTGAAAAACAAAATATTAATTCGTTGATTGTGTCAATGACATTCACGCGTCTTGAATGATCCTAAATGAATCACGAGGTTATAAATCAGTAGGTAGCGTAGGTACCATGTGACTATATTTACTTACAATTCCACTCATTATCACAACCTCTACGAAAAATAAATAAAGTGTGGTATTTGCCCGGATATCTTATCATTCATTTTATATGTTTGTCATCTTAGAAATCTTTTATTTTAGAAATTGATAGTGCGTACAGTTTATAATGCAGTACAATTCCAGCGTGTCAACTATGTGCATTTTCGGTTATTTGCCTAAAATTGAAAATAAATTGTAGCCCCTTCGCGTATTAAGGATCCTTAAACTAAATGCTTGTGTCTCAATTATAAAACGACAAAAATAAATTAAGTTTTTTCAGGTTTCCTAATACTTTAAGTAATAAAATTAATTACCACTAGATTAGCATTAAAATAAAATTCTTAATAATTGTACGTATCATAGCGGAATGTTGTTATGCGATTGTTACAAAATTCCGTACGGATTTTTGTTTAAGACATCTCATACGAGTTCAAAATGTTCCATTGACACAGATGCTCACTGTTATATAAGGTGGTGATAATTAGGTTTTGTAATGAACATATTCAATTTGCGCTCCACACTCGTTCCGGATTACTTCTAGAAATGCACCTGTACTATCGTTATCATGTTTTGGTTTGCATTACGATAGTGATGTGCAATCAGACTTACGTCATTCTCAATCGTTTAGTAACCTCTAATCGATAATCTCTAATCGAAGAAATTAACGCATGAAGCACGCACATTTTTGACTGAATAAAGTACCATAAAAATCTAACAAAATTTTATTGTAGGTTCCACATCAGTTAATTTTAGTTGAATGAGCGAGGTGCTTTTTTAGGCCCAGGTTAATTCGTGGCCCAAAATATACACCCAAGTATTACTCAATCTATATAACAAGATACTTGATACTGGTTTAATGATCAAGAAGTAATTGCCCTAATTTGCTGTAGAAAAAATCCCACACTATAATGTTTGTTTCCAAACATGTCTCACGGGGCCAAGCATGTCTATTGTGTCGCTGTAAGGTTTCGACCTCCTTGTGGTGCCTGAAGACTAAGTCGATGGTTTGCTACCTTGTAGGGTAGTGGTTTCAATTCAAGATTTCTCTCGCGCCATATGGCTGCGCGGGTCAAGGCCGCACACTCCACAAGAAGTTCAAAGGAAAAGCTACAAGTGTTCTCGCAAATTATAAAGTTGCCGTTGAAAAAATAAACCCACGATGAAATAACAATGAATATGCAAATAGTTGAAGGTCTAGTTTCGAGCAGGCCGTAGGCGTTAAAAGAAAGGTATGGATTTAATCAAGGAGAAAATTTTGCATAAAGTGAAGTTACTACCGATTTAATTCGTTAATTAAAAAAAATGCTTGGAATCTTACCTTTTTACGGTTCTTGACTCTCAATACAAGCAAAATAAATGCTAGACATTATGAATAACATGCCTGAAGACAAAAATAAACATTTTGTACAGCAAGTCAATATTTATAATGCACTTCATAAATAATTATACTGTTCCGAATTCTATTAAAACCAGTACCTATGTATTTATTTTTGAAACGAAACTGCTTACAACATAATTTTTATTTAGGTGAACTCATACATAAACAAATTAGAATATTGAATACAAATTTGATGAATGAGTCAGCGAGACTCAAGAACCTTTTTATAAAACAGTGTCAAAGCTTCGCACAGAGTCATTGCTCTGGTGTTTAGCACGAGCGAAGGAGATTGGAAAGTGATTGATTTCAAACGGCACCTGCCTGTTCTCAGCCGGCAAACTGATTTCCCGCTCATTAGAGGGATCAATGAGACCTGAGCGGGGAGCATCGAATCCAATCAAATGGTCCGAAGACCACTCGTTTTCAGCTCATCGCTCTATTATAAAGGGAAAATATTATAAACGACTTGTTCACTATTAACCGTTTAGACAGCGAATCCAGCGGATATTACAGTCTGACGAATTGATAGACTCATTTTTGGTTGATTGGCGTTACTAACCCAATTACGATCACACCGATTCGAACCGTCAGGGCGATTTTAAATCCTTGCAAAACTTTGCCTATTTACAAAATTATTGCATCTTAACGAGCTGTACTTTTGCAAAAATAATCGTAAACAGTGGTAACAGCCGGATTTAGCAGTAGGCATTTAAGGCAACAAGGTTAACCAATTAGGATTACCGTTACCGCTTTGCAATACTTTCGAAAACACCTCACTTTTAACATAAACGAAAACTGTGGCGATTTCTACCAACATGGTAAATTACGTAAACAAGGATTAGGCTTTCACTCTTTGAATGAAACGATTACGTAACTATTAACAATGTAAATGTACAAAATCTTGGGCAACCTTATCGTTAACATGATCGACATGTCAACCGATTCAATCACCCCTGAGTCACGAAGTGCGACGCGTATACGGAATCTGAATGGAAAAGTGTTGCGCGTGAAAGGGCCTTAAACACGTTCTGTATCTTAAATCTTATTTTAAGTAGAATTTCATTTAGAAAGTTGAGCATTGTTTCCGATATGTTTAAATACATAACACGTATTGTACATTAGGTTTAGCGTTTTTAACGCATAACTGAGGGGGTAAGGTTTACGCGAACGGCATGATCTAATTATAGCCCTCCTGTCCCCCGTCGCGTGCCTAGCATGCCTGTCTCGAAGCCGGCGAATGCGCGAGAATATTTCCTAAGTTATGGATCATAATGTAAGAAACCTACCTAATTTACATACTAAAACATCATTCGAAATACTAGCAACTTTATAACATTACAAATAATATTCCACTACTGTGAAGAAGCGAAAATAGGAAATATCTAAATCGTATATTTCATATGATTTTTTGTCATCATGAGTTTTTAGAATAGCAGACCATACCCCAAAATTATCTAGACTCAATTTTAAATAAATTACCCTTGTTGTCTTAAACACCTATCATCGTGAATATACCCACGACATGTAAAATAATTTCAGCTTCAAAACGTAAAAGTGGATTGCATTATTCAAAAATAAGTGTGCATCTAAATAATGAGCGAGTCTACTGTAATGCTCTACATTTTCAAACTACAATAAGAGAACTTTTGAATTGACACGATGAAAAGATCATCCGGCTGCAAAGATTTCAATCCGTCGGTACAGGTTTCAAGAGAGAAAAAAAAACAGTAAGTAAATGAAATTGATGGCTCTATGATTTTAAAATATCTTGACGAAACTTTCGCATAACCCCGAAAATATTAAGAATAACTAGGGTTTATAGATGCAGAAGGTAAAAGTAAGTTATTAATTTACATGACACAAATACCTAAAACAGTTGAAATAAATGAACCTAATTATGTAAATATCAAGAACACTCCAAGAGGATAATAAAGAAAAACAAATTACGGGGCATTCTGACAGCATAATCTGGGCATTTGAGTGGGATTTGCTGAATTGCCGTGAAACTTTTAGTAGACCAAACAAGGCGGTGTCTAATAAAATACGAATATTATGTTGAAGCAGTCGGATATGAGGATTTGGACTGGAATGGCACGACGCTTCGACCGATATTTCATCTTGGTATGTTGACTTTAAAAAAGTTCGTGTTCAAACAACGCTCTCTGGATTCATTTCCGCATAGCAGTTCGACGTCGATAATAATAATGATTTACTTATGCCGCCACCTTGTGACAGACTAATTGCTATAAACACGTGCCGGTGGATTAAACTAAAATCTCTTGGGAGTGTCAAAGAACTTTAAAATATTCGTTACTGGAGGAGGGGATATGAAAGAGATTCTATTAAATAATATAGACATTTTAGAGTTTTGGGAAGCAAAATACTTCATGTAACAATTTCACACAAACTCATACTTAGGATCAGAAACAAACCTTTCACCAAATTCAATTATGCCTAGAACAAGCCCCATGTCGTTGTAATAACAACTTGCCTTATTCAAATATCAAAATATAATTGGTGGTAACAAATGTAGTTTATATGCTTTGAAAATCTTTTTGCTTTCCGACACAATGCCGTTATAAAATGTATGTGAACAATTTATTACTCAAATTTATACTCAAATGTATAGCTTTAGTTATAACACTGATGCAATAGGTTATAAGCAGAAGCAGTCGTTACTTTAAGTATTGTTTATATTCATATTGTGGTTTTGCTATTACTCCTGCAAACGTAAGAATACGTACGTACTGTAACAGGACGTACTATATCTTTTTTGTGCGCAACATAGGTACATATTTACATTATCCGCAACCAATTATAACTTCTTATGTTGGGCAAAAGTCTATTTTTAGAAGTTGGACATATTTAATTACCATATTTTACATTTTGAACAAATTTTCCAATATGTTAGACAGAATTTGAGAAAGATATTCTTAGTTGCCATGGAGCAAGAAAACCTTCGTCAATTATTGTTTCTTGAGAAACTCCTGAAATTCTACCAACGTTACGTGAATACGTTTCTTCATAACAGGATAATGAGCATATTATTGTGATGGTCGGGTGAAGGCCATGTTGCAACAGCCATAAACGTTTTCTAAACACCTCTCTCATTTACTGCGGTGTTAAGCAAAATCACCGGTGACTCATTCAATGATAAGAAAAAACTAGAAATAGACACTACATAAATATTCTGGACAATTTTAGGCCCATATCTAGTAAGTTTTTCAATATCAATAACTAGTTAACCTGTAGGTATTATTAAGTCTAATGTTTTGAAAATGAATTGAAAACAAATCAGTTTCATGGAAAATCATGTCATTTCAGAACTTCACTCGGACACTACTAAAACGGTAAATGCTTAGAGAACACAATAAACCACTACAGCTCAAATTAAATAGCACAATAAATCATATACGCAAGCAACACTCAATTTTCTAGTAGATAACTAATCGGTAATAAGTAAAACGTTGAAGATCTAACGTCAAAACGTTCTCGTAACAGGATAATTGCCGTATCATCACGCTGGCTGGGTGAAGGCCGCACTAGAGTTAGAATTATGAACGTTTCTAAAGGCCTCTTATAAGTAACCGGCATCAGAAAGCAGTAGAAACATAAAAGAGGTCAACAGCACAAAAATACAGTACTTTTATAAAAGTAAACGTGCAATACGAATCAGTGAAGAACGAAGAACAAAAATTAAATTAATGTAATAAATATTTATAGTTCTTCCAAATGAAATACGTAGTTTAATTGAAATGCTTTATTTCGACATACTATTCAATGAGCTATGTCCATTTCTCTGTGGATTGCGCATCAATTCACGTGAAAAAGACAAATTGAACCAGACTCAGGGCATTTCAATAACCGCTCATTCCTGCTTCGACAATGTGCAGTCTAGATCGGTTTACGGCAATTTACTCCCAACAATCTCAAGTCACTTTTTTATATCCATTCAATCGACGTTTAAAACATAAATGAAGATATCTGTACCCTACAACGGTTTTTTTACCCGACTGCGTCAGAAGGAGGGTAATGTTTATCATCGTCTTTTCGCGTTTAATCGTTAGACGAGAGACTTTTTCGCATTGTATTGTTTACTTTGTTTATTTCTCGTGTAGACTTGCCTTTACGAACGTGGAATAACGAGCATGGCTCGCTAAATAACCGACTTCCGCCACGACCGCCACGGTCTGATATTAGGCGACCACACGCAAACATCCATTACCCACACTTCTACTGTTACGCGAATGTACCTATGTATTGATGTACGTATACGTTAATAGGGTTATCAGATTTGTTGCTAGTGAGAAATTTCTTGTAAGGAGAGGTGTAGATTATAAGTATGTTTGTAAGCCAAATACTATAATGAGGATCCTGTAAAGATCAAATCCAGATTATAGTAAAGTACAGTAAAACGTCACTGTTTGCTTGCATTTTCAATATTCTATTATTTTAATTCTCTTTATTTTCTGTTTACATATCAATATGTTACCACAGTTGATCCTTAAACTTTGCGCAACCCTAAGGCCTACGATTAGAAACTTTAGTACAGTAAGCAGATTTGTAAGGAACCTCCAGGTAAAACCGACTTAAACAACGCCTCTTTGAAGGGTCAAACGGAGTCGGGTTCGCGAAGGAATCTGAAACTAAACCCGAGGGGCTATGAACAAATAGGCTTAACAGGTTAGAGGTTCTTGAGGTCTTGAATTCGCATAACCATCCCTTTGTTGTCGTGATATAATTGACCAAGTGCGTATCGAACTCGTACTTGGTGGGTTCCGTACCGCCAAATATTTTTTGTTTTAGTACCTACATATTTGTTATCATGCATAGTAGAAAATGTGAACGGTCTTCTTATAGCGGTTCAATAAATAAATCGAAATTTGCCGTTTTTGAAGGGCTGCCTTATGGTTTACTTTTTGTGTTTGTTGTTATAGCAGCCAAAAATTTCAAGTTTCTATACGGTTCTATTTATGTGACAGACGGACAGACAGCGAAGGCTTAGCCCTTTTACTACGAAAACCTTAGAAAATATGTTACAAATTATTATATTTTACTAAATCAACTAAAATTACCCTGGTTGGCACCCCTATAAACAAAACGATGACGACGATTGGGAAATATATACATATATAGGTACATAGGTGCCAATCTCAGTCAGACATTTGCGTTACATAAAATATAGACCATAATGCGTTTTGCAAATGTTCGTGACTACGCGGGTTACACGGGTATTTCCAATCCACATTCGATTTGCTTATTTTTAAAAGGTTCTGGTAGAATGTATCTACTTAGTTTAGGTTAGGTAATTAACATTTTTTATATGTAGAAGTAAATGTCAAAAACTCCAATTAATAACAATACGGTTAGACGGGGAATGTACTACCTTCTATTTAGAGTCTAACATTTAAAAACTTATGATATAATTTGTTCGGGTTCAGTTCCTATTAGTGATCAAAGGGTTCAGTATAATTTTCATAATGTACGTCCGTGGCGCCAATAGGACGGAAAATTCGAGTGCGGAAACTATGGCTGCATATTTTTAAAACTTAATTTCCTGTTTAATTAAGAGCACATATGACAAAATAATAGATAGGTAGGTATGCAAAAAACATTAAAGGCCAGCGCAGTAATGGGTTTTTTTCGTTCCGTATGTCTTTACATGTAAAGTACGTGTCTAATCAATTTGTTTTATATACACAACATTACCCACTAACGTTATTGTACGAATTAAAAATAATATGCAGGTTGAAAATAATGAAATAATAATTTTAAAAAATCAGAGGTTGATAATGAATTTCATTAGGAATTTATTTTTATTAGTTGCCAATTATTATTGTACAATACATAAATCAAATTGTGAGTTTGTTACAGCTAAAAATAGGATAAACCGTTGCAAAACCCAGCAGGAAATAACAGCTTATCAAGTGATAAGTGACGTAAATTTTAATAACTGGTTTAGTCATAATAGGTACTACATATTATTTAAAACATTTTCCTACGAAACTAACGTTATTACAAATTTGTGCAGCTTAAGGACTTATTCACATGCAAAGCGGGCATTAAATTGGTATGAAATAATTATCTAGTGGTTCGTGTATTAAGTTAATGTAAATTATAGTGGAAAGTGAACAATGTTGAAATGTGATACCTATGTTTTTTCGGAAAAACATTACGTGTGGAAATTCCTGAAATTATATAGGACAATTTATTTTAGAAAATACAATCTGAAAATGTAGGATCTATTCGCACAATTTTTAATTTAGACATTTAATTGCAATTGAAGTTACCTTAGGAGTATTGCAAATGTTACGATATTGAGTACCTACCTTAAGTTGACTGGTTGACATCGTTTTATCAAGATTTAAGTGATCCAAACATAAATTTCCGTAAATTCAAGCAAAAATATTTAAGTCCGACAAACTTGGCTCGCCACGATTAGGCATCAATTTAAAACGCGCTCCAAAAGGACAACATTTTACGAACGAACATGAACAAACTGCCAAAAACTAAAAAAGCTAAAATTTATGAACAGACGTCGGGGACGTCTTTATTGTCTTAAACAAAAAGACTTCTTAAACGAATATGGCTTGAGAAATCAAAATCACAATCATAAACTCTACACTAATAAGAGAGAACTTATTATCAAAACCGACTCAACAGAAGTAACTTCTCATAAAAACTTTCAGCGTTATCGTACTTATTAATTGTCGGCTATAACATAGTACCGCTCCGTCCAGATGCAGACACACAGACAGACAAGTCTGAACTACCGAACTGACAACACTCCTCTTTTTGCGTCGGCTATAAAAAAGAGCCACCTCAGCCATCCAATTAGAATGATCGGAGATTATACAGTTAGGTACGAATGTACAATACAATTCATATCTTCAGAGTGCAGACAGGTTACTGACCGCTTCGGATTCGCATCCCGTTTTCCCGTGATACGTCTGCGGTGCACTCACTTGACAACGATCTAAATTATTTATTTATTTATTTATTTATTTATTATTTAACGAACAATACAATTTTAGCTTTAATAGCATAAGAGAAACCACAGAGGTTTGTATTACAATAACTTGTATTATAAATAAAACTCCAAAATGACTGGTTCATATTGTATTATCATAAAATATAAACATACTTATTAAAATACCTTAAAATCCTTAAATTATGATATTAACTAATACTTATCTAAAATATGCAATTAGTACAATTTAAATCACAGTATGTATAAACTTCGTTCTATAAATTTTAATACAGTAAAACGGCAAGTAACTGGATAGACTTTTCCAATTATGTATTATAAAAAGTCTAAATTTTGCAATATGAAATATTTAACAATTGCGATAATAATTGAATCAAAACCAATTTTATTTCACAAAATAAGTTATTAGAAAGTATAGTAAAAAAGAACAAAATTATATTAAAACAAATGTTGAATTATTAAGTACTCGTAATAAGTTTGTAGTAAAAACTAATCAAATAAATAACACTTACATATGTACAAATAAATATATTGGATATATTGTCACAATATAAAAATACATTACAAATTAATATTAAAATATGTGTCTGGGTAACCTAATAATTACCCGCATAAGACTTATGCATGCTGTGTCCGGAAATCAATAATACTGCAAATTTTAAAGACCACATGAAGAAATTTTTCTTTTATATTCTACACGCGGGCGACGTCGTGACCACTTGTACCATCCATTATGTAGCTTTGTAACTTATAGCAAAATGAACCAAACATGATCCACACTTGCACTTAAGATTCACTTGTAGGTGTACATACTAGCCTGAATGAGCATGATTTTATTTAACTTTGTAGGACATTTCTAAAATGTATTCAAACAATTTTGGGTCATCTTCGAAAGTATGTACTGTAAAATAGTTGCAAAATATTACAGCGTGCTTAAGATGTCTGATAGTTACAAAAATCGGTAAGTTTTTTAGATCGCTTTCGGTATTATTACGGATTATTTACAAATGTGCACTTATATCTGAATAATATCGACGACTAGCGTTCTAAACGAATTAATTAGTTAAATTTATGAAACAGTCATTGAAAACGTACCTGTCTTGTAAACATTTCGGCGCACACGTCCGCTGTGCACTTGGTGGAGGCGGTGGCCTCCTCGCTTTCCTGTTCAGTGTCAGAATCAAATTCTGAAGTGCTTTCCGGCGACCTTCTGCCATTAAGCGAACGTTTTATACCCACCTCTGTGGTTAATATTTCTTTTATAACGTCATCGGATGATTGCATATTCCTATTTTTTGTACGTATCTGTCGCGCTCTACTTCTAATATCTGCGAGAAACCCTGTAGTTACCTGTATACTCTCGTTAGAAATGTCTTGTGGTGACAAATCAGTCATAGATTGTCCTAAATCAGATGAAGAACCTTTAGAATCTGATATAGTGTTCAAAGATTCTAGCGATGTGCCTATACTTCGGAATGCTGCCATACCTTCTACAACTAAAACCTTGTATCCCTCATCCGTTTTCGTTCGAATTATAATGCCGTTAGGTGCAGTACCGAGTAGGGCAGGTTCTTTGACTTTGTAATTGAATATTTCTGGCGTGTAACATTCAGAAGCACTGGATGCGAGCGATGTAGTGTCGCACGTGCACGGTGGAGCTCTATAAGCTTCTTCGCTTATGTGTATTATGGTCACTCGATCTTCTCCCACAGCATATAAGAAAGGACTGACAAATTCCCAGCCGTGTACCGCAGAACTCCATTTTGGCTCTTCGTTACGCGTACGTTTACCGTTTTCATCAACAAAAATACCACATTCAGCGTAACAAAGGAGTATTTCTACCGGATTCAATCCAATAAGGACGATCGCTTTAGGCGGGGAGGGTTTTTTCGATGCGGCCGCGACGGTAGGTTCATCCATAGCGAACGTTTCCAAAGCTCCGGAAGGCATATTGATCTTGAGTGGCTTCTCGCCCGCAATGTATAATGCTTTACTTGTGAGTAATAGCGAAGAGGGCGGTCGGTCGACGGTGAGAGACCGAGCAATTTTGAAGTCAGTGTTAGTCGCGTCGAAGCGGAGGAGGAATACCCGGCGTCCACAAGCAACTGCAGCGCAGATACCTTCGGTGACATCTTCTACTATCGCCTAAAAATAACATTCACAAAATTACTCATACTTGTAATGAAGCAAATCTTTTAGGTATGAATTTTAATATTAACGTCGGTGTTATCCAAAATACCTTTTTATAGATTTATTCCTAACAAAAAAATTTCAAGTACTCATACAATAATGATATGAAGATTCAATGTCGACAAATATATTTAAACAAATCGAGCGCATTCGTAGAACCAGCGTGGTTCGACTCTAACAGCACCATCACACACCTATTTCTACTTTATAACAACAGTGTTAGACAGTGCTGTGTTTTGACTTGATAGGTGTGGTAAAGGAGATACTTATCTGAGGCGTCCTAACTTAGTCCTTGGGATAGCAACGCATTTGTGGTCAACCTTGGGTAAGACTGTTCTTATCTGGGGTCAGTGAAAGATATACATGGGATGCAGTGGCCATTTACCATCAGGCGCACTGTATGTTCGCTCGCTACTTTAATGTTATAAAAAAATTCAGCGCGAGGCCGTCAGCAGATGTAGCTTGGCCCCGGCGAGATTAAACATGTTAAACAGTCAAACATTATTAGGAGCCCCTGAAAGCTTACCTTGAGTATGTGGATTAAACGTGTTAAGTAGTCAAATCTGCTGAGTTTAATAGGAGCCCTTGTAAGCCTACCTTGAGCATGTCTGGGTGCGCGTCGTCCGGCAGCGGCACGGTGGCGAGCGCGAGGCGCG